>JACSYO010000505.1:245000-257500 GCA_016806645.1 Ophiodon elongatus | reverse complement strand
TGTGTATATAAGAGATACTTATCCTGCTTAAAATGCAGAGCCGGGTGAATCATATGCACACATTTCTTATTGTAAACAATGTAATTTACAAATTTAAAAACGAATAATTTAAAATATGGGAAAGATTAAGAAAACTTGCACTACTTGAGTAGTACTTTGAGGTACTTGTATTTCCATTTAATGTTACTTTATATTTCTACTTTGTCACATTTCAGGGGGAAGTGTACTTTTTACAACACTAATACAGATTGAGATTATTGATACAAAATTAATTAATGAATAAATTATGAAATAGCAAGCTAAAGGTTAAGCTATAAAATAATATGTAAATAATTATAATTACCACCTGCTAAATTAAAGTGATGAACACATTAATGCATGATTATAATCTTATATGATATACAGTATATTGTTTTGAAATGGACCGTTCTGCATAATACGTACTTTTGGTACTTTTAGAATATTTTGATACTTTTACTAAAGTAGATATATAAATGATTATAATTAGCTCCACATTTAAATGCTAAATTAAAGTGATGAACACATTAATGCATAAATAATTATAATCGAATATGATATATATATATATATTAATATATATTATTTGGAAATGTTCTTTTGGTACTTTTAGAATATTTTGATACTCATACTTTTGTTTTACTCAAGTACGATTTTTATTGCAGGACTTTTACATTTAACAGAGTATTACTACACTGGAATACCCGAATACTTCTTCCACCACTGCTGGTAGGTAAGGTAGTATATATACTCAAGTACTGTACTTTTCACACCACTACTTTTGCAGATCTAATATTATCTAGATTATTTGGAAATGTACTTTTGGTACTTTTAGAATATTTTGATACTCTTGTTCTTTTACTTCAGTAAGATTTTGAATGCAGGACTTTTACTTGTAACAAGAGTATTACTACATTACTGTATTACTGTAATAATTAACGTTACTGTATTAGTATTACTGTAATACTTCTTCCATCACTGCTGTCACAGAATCATAAAACATTTGTAAAATTGTTAATTTATTTTGAATAAAAAAAATAAGAAGTTGTTCTTTAAATAAAAAGTGATTATATTGGTATAAGTGTGTATTATTATTATCAGCAGCAGGGGGGGGGGGGGGGCGGGGTGATGAAAGCTTGCTACTAGAATGTTCTGCGCATGCTCAGTGCGACAGCGTGTTTTGGTGTCAAGCAGCGCTCAATGCTAAGCTAGCCGGGCCAGCTAGACATTCTGCAAGTCATGGTGGGCCATTCAACGGGGACAGGCTGGAGAACTCTGCATCCGGACAGCACTGGGGAGCCCCTTCACGAGCCAGGACGAGACGACCGATCCCGCACGGTAGTGGGCTTCTGAACACACGGTCCCCCAAAATCATGCGTGAGTATTAAACCAATTAACTACTGTAATAACGCGCACGCCGCTGCGTGGAGCGCATGGATTCACGGTGACAGCGGCCACGTGGGTGAATAAGTAGTGTTTGCGTGTGAGGGACTGGACACGGGAGCGTGTTGTGTACAAATACACAAGTTACTTTTAAAAGTACTTGACTGCTTTAAGGTGGTTAGCAGGTGAACTAGCTCGCAAGGCCACTAGTTCCAATAGTAACTCGTCTCTCCGCTTAAGCCCCGCCCACGCGCCGTTCCCATTGGCCGAGGTGCTCTGGAGTCATGTGTCGTCACCGCGTTCGGGGCGCCGCGATTGGCCCCGGCGAGCCGTCCGTCAGCACGGTCGCCACTTGTTGCTAGGGAGATTGTTTGACGCTAGCCGGGCGGCTACCCGTCACACCTATATAAAGGGTGAACGGGGCCGCCGGCCGAGGTGGCGACGCGATATAACGGTCGCGTGACGACGTGGTTATAACGTGTGTGTGACGGCAGAGAGACACACGGGGAGCAGGTGACGTCATAAGGACGGAGGGAGGGGTCCCCTGTCTAAGCGATGCTGCTACAGCCAGGCTCTCCCATTCACCTTCAGCAGGCACCCACGAGGAGTAGTGGTCCTGTGAAGGGTGGGGTGACTCCCAGAAGATCTGTGTGCACCATATCTGGTCTGCTGAGATTTTTATTTTTTTTTCCAAATGCATCCCTATACTTTGGGAGGGATGGAGTGGGTGCAGCTGGCTAGCAAGTCCTGATTTGTTTGTTTATTTGTTTGTTTGTTTGTTTGTGTGTGTGTCTGTGTGTCATTCACATAGGTGACACTTGTGTGTCTTAGTGTTGGATTAATGTGGTTTAAAGCGGAGCAATAAAATGTAATTTCTCACTTTTGTCAGGAATGGGAAGATGAGAACCACAAACTGGACTCTATCAGAGTGGAAACCCCGTCTTGGATCTTACATGCCTTTTTAAAACACACAGCGTCCCGTTGAAGACCCGTCCCCCCCCTCCTCCTCCTCCTCCTCCTCTTCTTCTTCAACCACTTCTCTTTTTTTTTTTTTTTTTTAAAACGCTCATGTATCCGCCTCTGTCTTCCAGCGGGAGTACAGACGTATCGATCCGAGCTAGTTGTCCCCGTTTTTGTTTTTATTTTTTACTTTCACCTTTTATTCCTTTGTAAAGAAATGCTTTACCTGAAAAAATACTTCACAGAGGGCCTGATTCAGTTCACCATCCTTCTGAGTCTCATTGGGGTGCGGGTGGATGTTGACACCTATCTGAGCAATCAGCTGCCCCCACTGCGAGAGATCATCCTGGGCCCCAGCTCAGCCTACACCCAGACACAGTTTCACAACCTGCGCAACAACCTGGACGGCTATGGCATCCATCCAAAGAGTGTGGACCTGGACCAGTTCTTTACCACGCGGCGACTGTTGAACCAGGTGCGCCAACTGGATCGCCTCTCCGTGCCCAGTACGGAGCTCAACGCCTGGCTGGTGCACTCCGAGACCGCGGTGTCCACCGGTAGCCAGTCCAGCCCCAGCATCACCCTGGACAATGGGGGCGGCCTAGAGGACGTCAACGGCCCCGACGCCACCCCGGCCATGAGGGGAGGAAGCGGAGCACCTGAATCCACGTACAACCTGAACGCGGCGGACACCAGCCTGGGAGCTGTGGCCCCCGAGGGAAACCAGGAGCAAGGCAGCAGGGACGGCAATGACGACCTCAGCAAAGAGGTACTGCAGCTTGTTTCTTCCTTATGTAGGAGGGGGACACGCGACCCCGTTTGACGGGTGCACAAACTAATCTGCAAACAGGATTTAATTGATTGTATTTACGTTCATATAAACTCATAATATAACATATAAAAGTGTTCGCTTGCATGTAAATTCTTTTTTCGAGTGGCCAAATTTAGTGGTAAACTAAACTTATAAGCCACAGATGTTAGCAGAAGTAAATTATATCGTCAGAAAAGCATTTTGTACCAATTTTGTACACCTAAAATACCTTAAAAACAACTTAAGTCAGTCAATCCTAACTACTAAAAACAATCAAACATATACACGGAGTTTAAATGGCTTCACCAATATCATTCATGGTCCACAGTGTCGGATATTATTAGCAAAACCAGTTGAGTTGCATTCATGAAAGCTGTGATAATTAACATTTAAATCCACAGCAAACGGTCATCTAACTTAATTTACTCAAAAAATAAATGTTTTTTTTTACATTTACTTGTTACATTTTAATAAAATATCTGTGTGATTTATTGTTGTTCGTGTTTAGTTTTCTCTTTTTAATTTATCATTCGGTTCTTTTGAGAAAACTGGCACATAATGTGCCACACAAAGACATTGTTGGAAAGTAATAACCTCAGATTTGGATCTGATCACATGATGACCACCAAGTCAAAGTGTTTTGTCATGGTTGCATCATCTGACTACATTTCTGTTTCCAAAATTACCCACACTTATGAAATACTGAGCCAAACTGCTTGTATAAGAGATAAAATATATATAAGTGCTAGTTTAATATCATAAATAAGTAAATGATTCATTCATAAATGGCCCACATATGTTCATTTATACCTATTAGTTCAATACATTGAATGCCTACACCATACCTGGTTATTAAAGTAACTTTTCTCTACACAGGGCCATTTTTCAATGGTTGCTATGTATTCTTTTGCAGGACATCGACTTGATAGACATCCTATGGAGACAGGACATCGACCTCGGCGCGGGAAGAGAAGTGTTCAACTACAGCAACCGTCAGAAGGAGAGCGAGGAGCAGAAGCCCAGCCCGCCCGAGAACAAAGACGGGAACGAGGAACAAGAGAGCTGGAGAAATGGCGTGAACTTGCAAGGTGCTCAGCCCGTGGACGGGGAGACGGGGGAGAGCATTCCAGAGCAGGTTTGTAGACTGAATGGATCTCGGATTTATCCGGAGCGTTTCATCCAGTGGTGCGTTTCGCTGTCCTAATGGCACATCAAAAGGAAATAGAAACTCTGGGAGCTGCGCGGTGGTGATAAAAGGGTAATTTTGTGTTCGTATTCATCTGGAGACGTTTCCCGCTCCGTCTTCTTCCCATTCGCCGAAAGGCATCGTGCGTGGAAAAATTACGATCGTCTTTTGAAATTGCTCAGTTTGATTATGAGAGTTTCCTCTCGTCGTTGTTGTTGTTGTTGTTGTTGTTGTTGTCTCAATGAGTTCAGAGGGAGAGATCAAGCCGTTGCTATTGTGAGGTACATCACATTCACTTCTGGGCTTAAAACCCAAGATAATTTCTTATTGGTTCAATCGTCGTGACGTATAAATGTAATCTTCGTAAACCTCCGATGGAGCAGCTCATCCAGCGCTGGTATTTGTGACGTTTTTATGAATTTAAAAAAACCCACAAAATGTTCTTTTTTTGTTGTTGTTTATTAGTCAGAATGCTCTGCTTTGACCACAGCAGCTGAGCAGGAGAGCTAACAGGATGTATAGACTCTAACACAATCCCTCTCAATCACCACTCGTGACCCACTGGAAGTGTGTGTGTGTGTGTGTGTGTGTGTGTGGGTGTCTGAATCTGCAGAATTACTGCCTTCAAGCTCTATAAACGCGTAGCAACCAGGTGCCAGATTGTGAGCATGAATCCAAAAGGAAGCGACAAAACCCTGCAAATAAAGCATTCAAAACGTGGAGACAAAATAGTTCCAAAAAGAGTGAATCCTGGTTTGGCTTTTGTCCGCTGGCGAGTACCGTAACCGACCAAAAGCGGCGTAAAAGAAGAAATTATTTTTACTATATTGTTTTTTTTTTTTTGGAGCATATATCTGTGTTTTCTGCAGATTGCAGAATTTAACTGCACAACAGATGCTAGGAGAGACAACGAAGCAATATCCGTTGACTGTCCACGTGAGGACCCAACTGCGGAGTTTCCAAAGTTTCCAAGTTTTCCGGTGCTCTAAAACTCCGGCATCGTGTAAACGTAGCAAAAGATATGCAATGGAAACGTAGCCGTGTGGACGCGGCCTCAGTCACAACAGTATCTCCTTTGTTGTTGCTCTTCAGCTCCCGGGACTCGGCTCACAGACTTCCTTGTCTCTACAAGAATGCTTGAGGCTCTTGGAGGCCACTTTCCCTTTTGGAGAAGAATCCGAGGTAAAAAAATAAAAAAAACACACACATGCATCGCAAGTATCGTTTTTTTTTTTTTTTCATTGGTTTTGAAATTGTTACAAATGTCTTTTTTTTTTTTATGTTTTCGAATAGTTTCCAGCCCCGGTTGTCGCCCCAGAAACGGAGTCCATTGAAGAAGTTCCTTCTACGTCTCAGGGCCTTCCTCTGGCTCCACAGCTGCCTCCGGCGGAGCCTCCGTTAGACCTGGAGCAGCAGTGGCAAGACATCATGGCCATCATGGAGCTACAAGTATGTCTGCTTCATAATCACATGACTGTTTAATGAGCGACTTGTTTTAACTTGCAATTTGGGGAAATATCCGTCTCTGTTCAGTCTATTTTCGGACAAAACTGCCTCTTTAATGTATGGAAGTGTGAAATAGTTTCACCATTTTGAGAAAAGTGTGTATATTTAACACATCTTTCTGTTCAAAGGCAATGGAAGTGAACAGCACTTCGCCACACAGCAACTCCAGCAGCGACAGCGGCACAAGTGGGACATCGGAGTCGAGCGCCGTGGGAAACTTTGGACTCTCCGCTGGCTCGACGCCCGTGAACCAGGACGTCAGCCTCCACCAGGCCTCGCTCCCCAGCTGCAGCCAGGACTTCCCCCAGGTGTTCAACCCCCAGCTGGACTCTACCAGCAGCCCCCCGAGGCCCGCCGTGCTCAGACCTTCCTCCAGCAACTCCAGCAACATCAACTCCACGTTCGGGGCCACCAACCTGACGGGGATCTTCATCCCGCCACACGTCAATAGCTCCAGTACCAACGTCACGTCCACGCCCATCCTGCCCGATCCATTCAGCAACCTGCTGGAGGAGTCCATGCTCGACGAGATCAGCTTGCTGGACCTCGCCATGGAGGAGGGCTTCAGCCAGGCCCAGGCTTCGCAGTTGGAGGATGAGCTCGACTCGGATTCCGGTCTGTCCCTGGACTCCAGCCACAGCCCGGCCTCCCCGAGCAGCTCGGAGACGTCCTGCTCCTCGGCGGCGTCCTCGTCCTCGACGTCCGCCACCTTCTCCGAGGAGGGGGCCGTGGGGTACAGCACCGACTCGGAGGTCGCTACCGCGGAGGCCGAGGAAGGAGCCGTCGGCGGCTATCAGCCCGGGTACAGCAAGCTGTGCCGCATGAGCTACCAGGACCCCTCCCAGTTCCACGGCCTCCCGCAGCTCGGCAGCATCGGCCACAATCACACGTACAACCTGCCGCTCTCCTCTGCGTTCGACGAGCACCCGGAGCTCCCCATCTCCGCCGGGAAGAAGAGCGTCCGCGACAAACACTCGAAGCTTCAGCCCGCTCAGGATTTGCTCGACAAGCACGCGAGTCGCGACGAACGCCGAGCCCGCGCCATGAAAATCCCCTTCACCAACGAGAAGATCATCAACCTGCCCGTGGAGGAGTTCAACGAGCTCCTGGCCAAGCACCACCTGAGCGAAGGCCAGCTGGCCCTCATCCGCGACATCCGCAGGCGCGGCAAAAACAAGATGGCCGCCCAGAACTGCCGCAAGCGCAAGCTGGACACCATCATCAACCTGGAGCAGGGCGTCCAAGACCTGAGGCGCGACAAGACCCGCCTGCTGAAGGAGAAGATGGAGTTCATCCGCTCCATCCGGCAGATGAAGCAGAAGATGCAGAGTCTGTACCAGGAGGTGTTCACTCAGCTCCGGGACGAGGAGGGCCGGCCCTACCCCCCCAGCGAGTACTCGCTCCAGTACAGCGCCGACGGCAGCGTGCTCATCATGCCGCGCGGCGTGACGACCGCCGAGCAGAGCCGAAAGCCCGAGAAAAAACAAAAAGACAAAAAGAAGTGAGCCGGGCGGGCGGGGGGGCAAACTGCTGTTTATTCTATCACTTTGCTAAATGAATAAGAAAGATTTCTGCAGATGCGAGAGAGAGAGATGTCCTTTTTTCCTTTAAGAAGATTCTGGTGAGTAGAAAAATGGCATTGTTGACTGCTCTTCCTGCATTAGTTTCTCCCCTTTCATTCTGTTCCTACATTTTTTTTCTCCCTGGAAACAACTTTGAAGCAGAAGTAGCTCCTCGTTTGAGTACTGATATTTCATTATTTAGACGGGGGGGGGGGAGGGGAGGGGCGGGGGAAACGATAAGCGAGGAGGCGAGGGACGTGAAAGGACATAAAATGAGCTATTAGAGAGGGAATCTTGATCCTTTTGCACCGAAACCGCTGAGGATGGAGAAGATTTGTCGGGTGAAACGAGAAAAGTGGGAGTAAAAGAACACTGTGGACGAGGACGGTTGGAATACCTATGCACCGGAGGTTTCGAAGGACGGATCGCATCCCACCCTGGAGACTTTTAGTGGTTTTTGTCACTTTTAAGTTGCAGTTCTTTTTCGGCAAAGAACTGCATCGAACGGTTGTGAGAGTTCAGTTTACCAAAGGCTAAAAGGAAGTCCATCGTTTTTTTTTTTTTTTTTAGGATGCCATTAACACCTTTTACTAACCAAAAGGTCGTGTGGTGCACTTGATCATCTTACACGCTCAAAACACTGGACTCCAATTCTGTCGGGTTTTTTTTGCGTGTGCCGCAAAATTCCAGTTTTGGAGCCGGCCTGTTGGCGGAGTCTAAGCGTAGGAAGAAGGGCCGGAGAGAGAGAGAGAGAGAGAGAGAGAGAGAGAGAGAGAGAGAGAGAGAGAGAGAGAGAGAGAGAGAGAGAGAGAGAGAGAGAGAGAGAGAGAGAGAGAGAGAGAGAGAGAGAGAGAGATGGCCGCTGCTATTAAAAAAAAGAAAAGAGGCCTGGAGGTGAAGCCCTGCAAGAGGAGCAGACGGATGTCTTAGGGAGGAGGCACACTGCATTGCAAAATGTATCAACTTCCTTATAAATTATACATAGCACTGTAATTTGTCTTTTAAAAGGCTTGGCTATATGCATTTTGCCGTGTCTGTCGCTGTTCCTTCGCTGCAGGTTTAAATACGGGAGCTGCGTTAAGGAAGGCTCTTATTAACTGTTCATAATCTGTAGTATAAGCAAGGTTATAGGTCACATCAGCTTTATGTACAAGTCTACACTCTTTGTTTGTTTGTGTTTTTATTTAAAAAGGTCACGCTGAGCCTGTAATCACAAAGAGGACGATGCTGTGACGGGTCAGGAGGTCAGGCTGTCACAGATCAGTTATGCATCATTTGGCGTTTATATTTTTATTTTTATTTCTTTCCTCTTGGACGCCTCGTTTTAAAGCACTAAAACCTAAAACGGGCTCAGTTGTCTCTGTGTAGCGAAACCCCTCTTTTTAATTAATTTATTTGCCAACGTTCCCCAACTGAAAGCCACTTTAGGCCATTTTATTTTTTAAACTGCTGTAAAGCCGAAGGTGTTGGCTTAAATATTACGAGTCCTTTATGTTTGTTTATTTTTGTGTTGTTAAAACAAAGTGAGCCAAGTTGTTACATGAGATGTATATGAAAAAAAAAAAAAAACTAGTTATTTGAATGCGTGAAATGACGATGCGTGTTGTGGCCACTTTGATTTGAAATGCCTTTATTTCACAATCTCATTATCTCTCACTTTAAGTGTTTTGAGAACTGGAGGAAGTGGTTCTCAGAGTAGAAGTGCTATTACTCGTCTTATCTGAATGAAGTTTTGTCAGTACGTGTGTAACATCGCCCTCTTCTTAAAAAAAAAACAGGAAAAAATATATATAAATAGGTCAGTTGTTGCAGCTGCGATAGCGGTTAGGCTAGAATATTTACAAGAGCAGAACAGAACCCGCAACATTAAGATGATGTCCAAAAAATTGTTTTTGAAAGGAGAAATGTCCTCATTAAATGTGATATTCAGGCATGAAACTCTGGTTAACATTGACTCCCAACTATTTAGTACTGCGACTACTTAGTGCACTTTCTTTTTTTTGTCTGTCTTGTTATGTAAATATTTTCATGTTTTGTGTTTGTCATGATTTTATGTCGTTTTTTTTGTCAAATGTCTCCACGACGGTCTCACCCTCTGCTTTCAGTTTGGATGTAGTTCCCTTTTTTTTTTTGTTTTTGAGATATTTGCCGGCAATCAAGAATTGTTTTTATTGATTAATAAAGTGTTTTTATTTTCACCCGTGACTCTTGTGTTCTGGTTGTCATGAATGGCGTTGAATGGAGCTCCGGGGCTTTTAAGTCGCGAGAATTATCCGGATAATTCGTAAACAACCTGAAACTAGTTGAGAAAACTTCTCGAATAGTCAGTTTATAGAAAGAAAAAAGTACTTTGGGAGTCAATTGTGTTGTTTTTCTTGCAAGAAATACCAAGCGTTTGTTGTCTTGTTGGTTTAAAACGTGAGAGTTTGCTGCTAATTTGTAATTTTTATATTTTTTTTGAACACGTCGGCGTGCTGGAGAAAATAAAAATCGGCATATTAATCGAATGAAAACGATATTTTAAAGTGAAAACAGGATAAACGGCAAAGTAACAAAACAGTGGTTTATTCTCCAAAACCAACAAGCGAGATGCGACAGTACAAAGAATACCAGAGACGAGATGGATCACTGAAAAGGGTTCGTAACCGTACACCGAACAGTTAGATGGACACAGTTCTGACCTCAAAAGCGCCGATGAACCACATCGCTTTTTTAAAAAAAAGGCACTAATGAATTAAAAAACACCACCTCACTGATACGATGTCACAGCAAGACGACGGATCTCTGGACCCGAAGGTCTCGAGAAGTTAGATTATATCCAGATGAAAGCAGAATCAAATGAGTGACGCAACACCAAGACCAATGAGTCCCGAGGTATTCCCGCTCGTCTCTGGAAAAAAGTACAATGGAGTTCAAAACTACCGCTTCTTTTCTGCGTCAGTTTTTCTCGTCTTTTTTCTCGTCCTCCGTGGGATACGAGTGCCAAGTGAGCCTCTCCTCGTAGAAGGAGATGACCACCTGAGGACACTTCCCGTTGGCCTCCTTCGCCGGCACCAGGTCCGCTTCGTCGGAGTTCTTCCTGCCAACCAAAAACCGGACGAGACAAATATTTAACGACAGTTTAAATCTTTTCCAATGTGCTGCCGCAACGCCGCAATACGAACCATTTCATGAGGAACATGAGTTCTCCGGTGGAATCGGTGGCGCCGATGATCCTCTCTGGATCCAGCCCTCGGGCGAAGCCCCGGAGCTTCTCTGTCTGAGGATCGGACAACAAGACACAACTTCGAGAAAAGCATCAAATCCTCACGTTTCACCATCAAGGAAATTATTATTCACTTATCAAATACTCAAAGCTGCAGATTCAAAAGTACACAAGAGCCCCCTCGTGGACTTGAACTCTACTCGACACTCGCAGACTTCATGGGAGTGCGAGTGCAGTAAAGTGTGTTGGGGGGGAAATAAAGTAATATTACGGTACCTCAAAAAGAGTCATAATACTACAGAAATCCCAAATGGTTGGACTTTTGTAGACATACTATACTTTCCAACCATTTGGGATCAGCAGACAGAGTTGACTGTATGACCACAAAGAGGGTATCCTGCATATGGAGGAAGGGGGGGAGGGGGGGGGGGGGTCTGGAATTGGTTGATTGATCCCAAAGCATGGCGCTCTTTGAGTTTACACCTGAGCCTGTGGGAACTTTACGCACAGCCCCAAAGAAAACGTAGAGCGGACACTGTGTGTGTGTGTGTGTGTGTGTGTGTGTGTGTGTGTGTGTGTGTGTGTGTGAAAACCAGACTCTGGTGTAATGATGAGGTTTAAGGATAGATGGCAGGTACAGTCACACTAAACTCCAACTCGGGAAAACAAGCATTTTAAAAGTTGCTTTTCTAGTTGCCCCCGCGTACGGAGCTGACAAACCATGAATTCAGACTCTTTTTTTTTTTTCATTCAGAAAAACGTGGATCCAAAGACAACACCAAAGCACAGAAAACAAGCTCAACAATGCCGGTTGCAACGTTTGTTTTTATTAGACATATTATTACATTTAAGACATATTACATGTATTATTACTGATGAGACTACTTCCTCTGATTCACAGCGGTGTCGAGATATGAGACTTATTTTAGTTTGGTTGGTCTTCTCCAAGTTGGTTAACACACTAGTGAACAGCTGTGTCCTCGTGCAGGTGTAAAACACACACACACACACACACAATTCAAAAATTGAGAACAAAAAAAAACAAAGAGTTGTTGACTTACGTCGTCTTTCTTCTTCTTCGTCTTGCTCTCGTCTCCCTCCGCGTCTCCGGCCGCCTTCCTCTTTCCGTCGTGCGCCGTCTTCTGGGACTGCAGGAACTCCGCGATCAGGTCCGGACAGTCCAGGTTGTCGTCCGGCTCCCACGTGTTGTCGTCCCTGCAGACACGAGCGCATACAAATACCGTATTTAATTAATACCTTGTGCCGGTGTCTCTGCCTTAAGAGGGCCGTATATGGATCGCTATAAGACGCTCACTCGGAGAAGCCTTTCCACTTGAGGAGATACTCTACTCTCCCTTTCACCACCCGCCGATTCAGGACCCTTTCCACCACGTATTCTTCCTCCTCTTCCTCTTCTTCCGGCACTTCATCCGGCCTCTTGTCGTTCTTCTCGAATGCGGTCATTTTGCTCTCCGGCCCTGAAGGGTTAGAAGACAGCGGGGTAGTTACAGACGCTGAAGACGAGCCGCAACTTTTTAAAGCCTCGAGAAAAAAGTCACACCGTTTAATATTCAGAGTTTAGGACGCTCACGTGGTACTTTGTGGCGGTTAAGTGCAGTTTCAAGATGGCCGACAGACATTCACAGTGCCACTTCGTCAAACACACGTGGCTTTAGTCATTCCTTCCACGACGACAAAGTGACACACAGACATTTAACTTTATATGTTGGAAAAAAAATAATGATGAATTAGAACCTTCTGTGACAGCGGCGACATCGTTAGGGGGCTCTGAGGTCAGGCTCATGCTCGTCAGGTCGACCCGGGAACCAGCGGGTTGCTGGGCAACGGCAAGATGGTGGCGTGGTGGAA
>JACSYO010000505.1:127500-240000 GCA_016806645.1 Ophiodon elongatus | reverse complement strand
AAGAAAAAAGAAGACATTTCAGAGTTTGAACTGTATATTAAAAACTATTAAAGGCCATAAGAACAATGTCATGCTTTACCTGTGACGTATGTGGCACGATCAGAATTTGTGCCTTAGTGTCGCTGTTTTCTTTGTATTATTTATTTACGTTTTTGTATTTTTATGTTTTTATTTCTGTTTATCTTTTAAGAAGCTCTGGTCGTCGCCATCTTGTCTGTGACTGCAGCCTAACTCTAAAAATGGTCAAAGAGGTGGATCGTAGTAGGAGCTGAGGTGGTGAGACACCACCCACCTGTCACTCAAAGAGACCACGCCCCCAATCATGCTCAATTTAAACCATAATATGGTTTATATAAAAATTCACCCTTAGTACAGTTGTCATGAGCGATGGAGACCAACACCGTTTTTTGTACCAGGCTGTAAAACATGTTTATTTCTGCAGTAAAGTTGGTCATTTTAACATAGAGGTCTATGGAGAATGACTCACTTTTGGAGCCTCGAGTGGTCATTTGAGGAACTGCAGTTTTTGGCACAAACGGATTGGCTTCATTTCTCAGGTAGTTCCTTGAGTTTTCCCAACAAGTACTTTTTTTTCCCAACATAAAGTAATAATTTTTCCTTGAGTGAGTCACAGAAAGTTAAAGATTGTTATGTATTTGTATGAAATCATTGCACCACCAGAACTACTGTTTTATGCTTAATATCCTCATGGCACAATTCATATTAGTACATCGAAATAATTAAAGTAAGTTAAAATACCACCGAGTGATGCATGTTTTGGTGATAATGTGTTTTTAATAAAGTACATACAGCCTTTTTATCTTTGTAAAATGTTATATTTTACATTATTTATTCACCCTTTTCCCCACATCTAGCTACTGTACCCATTCGTAATATTGTACTGCATTGTGCAATAATGGGTACTTTCAGTGGTGGAAGAAGTATTCAGATATTTCACTTCAATATAGAAATTATACCCCAGTGTAAAAAAAAATACATGTTTGCAAATGTATTTGAAAGAGGTAACGTTACGTTATTAACTCACACAATTAGAGTTGCATCAGCCTCGTGCTAGTTGAAGAAGAGTTTGGTTGCATGCATGCAGCAGTAGCTACATCCAGCGTCCAGGTCCAGCCGATGAGCCGCGGCCTGCAGACCCCGCTGCAGGTGAGGACATACCCGGCAGGAGCTCCTGAAGCTCCGCGCGCTGCAGCACAGAGCGCTACTCGTTGTTCAAAGTTTATGCATAATAAATGATGTCGCGTGCACAAGTCGCAGCCAAATTTGGAAACCGCACGAGCCTCGGGTCCAACAGCATAGCTTGTTTACAAATGCTGCTGTAGCGAAGGCGGGACCCACCCTCCTCTGCCCCTGATTGGTTCAGCCCGAACCAATCACGTGTCTCATACACAGAGCCGTGCAGAGAGAGATCAAAATGCTTGAAAGAGCAACCCGAATCATACAGATAATCTATATATATATATATATATATATATATATATATATATAGATATATATATATATCTATATATATATATATATATCTCGACCCTGCATATCTCTGCATATATATATACATATACACACTGTATATTCCTTTCAATCTACTGCTACACACTCCAGTCCAGTAGGTGGCGGTAATGCACTGCTAAACCATCCAATAAACACCGAAGAAGAAGAAGAAGAACAACAACAACAACAACAACAACAAAAAGTACTTGGTGGGCAATTTGCATGCATAGATATATTAGTAGAAATCGGTACAAACAGAGAGACATAATTGCTATTTTTGCTAATTAATAGTCAATACATTAATATATTTACAATATTCATATAGAGCAACGACATACGTATTTAGATACATACATTGTGCGTTGCTATTTAAATAATTGTTTATTCAACAATTGCACATGTACAATTTCATGAATTGTCAATAATAAACGGCAAAATACATTTAAATCCAGTTAAACTAACAAGCCAGGGGGGAAACAGCTGGAGTTACCTGCCTTGTTGACATATTTTAGGCTAAAACTCCCTCGTTTAAAGAAAGAGTGAGATGTAGTGCCATCTAGTGGCGAGGCGGCAGATTTCAAGCAACAACATACAGACCCGTAGACCCAGCCAATCAGAGGCGGAGCAGCTCGTGACGTAGGCCCCAGACCTTGACCCAGCCAATCAGACGTGGAGCAGCTCGTGTTGTTATTCCAGGCCCTTCACCGCGCTTTACTCACGATCGCGCGCGCACCCCGGAAGCAGACGCGTGTGACGTATCGGCAGCTTGTGACTTGCGAAATGGAGACAGGAGCCGTTTGTGGGGGAACGAGTCTCTTCCTCTGAGTGTGTTTACGCCTAAATTAAGGAAACGTCGACCACAGGAACCACGTTGACCACGGGATACTGGAGAGCAACGCGTCGGCCGATGTCCATCTCATGAAAGTAGGTAGTTGTCGTCATTCAGGCAATAAAGTTGCCTGAGAGTCGTCAGCTGTTATTAAAGGTGTGAAAAAACACGTGAATTAGTTGTGCATTTAAATGTTAATGCGCGTGAATTAGTTGTGCATTTAAATGTTAATGCGCGTGAATTAGTTGTGCATTTAAATATTATTGCTCTCTCTTTATTATATCTTGAGTTTCTTTAAGTTTCTTAACAGATTCAGGATTTAAAACACTAATTTATCAAACATTTTGGCTTGAAGACTTTGTTTTGATGTGTAAATGAATAAAGTTTTAGTGCCAGTGGTTGGAAGTTAGTGTGTTACTGATTATCAGCTTTGGCTGAGATCGATATAGAGTTGTTTAGATAATTGATTCATCATTTATGTCACATCCTCTCGGCCTGTGTTCAATGTGAGGATCTGCTCTGTTCTTGTTGTATTTATGTATTTTTAGGTTTGTAGTCAGTTTATAGGCAACTTTTTCCTCTTGTCAGACTTTTTATTACAAATTATTCTTGTTGGACTAAACTTTTTTTACACCGTCTCTACACTAAACATAAATGACCATTCATTCACATAAACAACTGGTTCTATTGATTTATACATGTAATGAAGCTCATATCGTTTACACTGTTTCACTTCTATGAAACTTACTGATATATATTAATTTATTCGTATTGATAAACTTATTCTAGAACAGTCTATTCTATATTTCTACTTGTGAGCCCGGCACTAAAGTGTCAGTACACGTTGTACTCTGTAAGATGTGATTTTTTTTATTTATTTATTCATTTATTTTTATTTTTTTAAACGACTAATGAGCCAAAACCAGTCAGCAGATCACTTGACAATGAAAATAATTGTTTCTTTGAGGCAACGCTGCTTTAAATAGTCAGAAAAGAGAAACGCCAGTCGGAGTGACTCGGTGGATTTTCGCTGACCAGCTTCTCTTTTGGAGGATGAGTCATCAGCTCATGACAAAACTACAGAAGACACAGTTTCATCCTCTCATTATTGATTTCTCCTCTCTCTCTTTGCAGTGCAGCGCTCGGTAGGATGATCAGCAATCAAGAAGAAGATGTGAGTAAACTGCCACTCCTTTTTTCTTCTTCATTATATTTAAATATTATCGTGAGTTCCCGTTTTGAGCTTCCACTTAAAAGAACAATAGCTCCATTGATGTGTTTTAACTCATTTGAGGATCTCTTTTGAAGAGGTGGCACGTGTCTCGTCTACACTCTAATCTACGATCTGTTGGTTTAACCACGATGCTGCAACACACACACACACACACACACACACTTTTTATTTAAACTCGTGTTTCTGCCTATCAGGAGTTTGTGGCCGTGCGGGTTCAAGATCCCCGCATGCAGAACGAAGGCTCGTGGAACTCGTACGTGGATTATAAAATATTCCTCCACGTGAGTATCAACATTTTATTGACATAAAGTGTAAATAATAATAAAACACATCTGCTCACCTTCAGTGGGAAGATTTTCTGCTTTTTTGGGGGTTTTATTTAATTGCAAATTGAATATTTTTAAGTTTTGGATGGTTGTTTGTATAAAAAGAAAGACGTGACGACAACTCTTTGGGCTAAAAAAAGCTGGAAAGGTGCATTTTTTTTTGAAAATATATCTGGGAAATAAATGACAACAAACACAATTGTTTGCATCTCATTTGTTTTTCATGGAGTTTGTGTAGAATGTGTTTTAAAAAAAAAACAGATTTAAGGACATTGAGTCGTATTTGCTGTTTAAAAAAAGTGCCACACAAATAAACTTTTAAAATAAGACGATGGGATGTTACTTAGACTTTAGAGTTTCTAGGATTATTTGACCTCGCCCTCTTGGCAGCCGCCTGGATTCCTCTCATTTTGTTTGGACGGGACTCGGCGCTGTTGTCTGGACGCCGTGTCAGCAGCAAGGCTGCCGGCCGAGACGGATGTTGTGTTGACTCATGAATGAAATTGGCTGAGGTCACGTGACCTCGCATCATTCTGGTTATCGTTTTTTTTCACGGGTGAATGTTTTTGAATGATGAGGAAAAAACACTTTTGTCTGTGTTCAGAAACTATGAACCTGCACAACATTTAACTATTACATCTGCTTAACATTTTCAGACATATTTATCTAGAATATTTTAAAACGTCTTAAATAAATACACCTAAACGTGGCTCAGTGTCTACTCGGCCTTAACAATATGGAAGTCTGCATCCAGCAATTACGTTAATTATCCGTTTATCCTGCAGATTATTTTCTTAATATTTTGTCTATAACATTATTTTTTCCTGCAGCCCGAGAGCACAACTTCTTGTTTTACCAATTCTCTAAAACCCAAAGAAAAGCGTCAAATACTCACATTTAAAAGACAATGTTTTTAGTTATTTTTTTAATTAAGTGAGTTTATTGAAACGGAGTCGTGGTAAATAAGTGACGATGTTTTAGTTCTGCTATAAACTCAGCAGCAGTCGAGAGAGAGCATGCATGTGTGTGTGAGAGGGAGAGAGAGCATGCATGTGTGTGTGAGAGGGAGAGGGAGAGAGAGCATGCATGTGTGTGTGTGTGTGTGAGAGGGAGAGAGAGCATGCATGTGTGTGTGTGTGAGAGGGAGAGAGAGCATGCATGTGTGTGTGAGAGGGAGAGAGAGCATGCATGTGTGTGTGAGAGGGAGAGAGAGCATGCATGTGTGTGTGAGAGGGAGAGAGAGCATGCGTGTGTGTGAGAGGGAGAGAGAGCATGCATGTGTGTGTGTGAGGGAGAGAGAGCATGCATGTGTGTGTGAGGGAGAGAGAGCATGCATGTGTGTGTGAGAGGGAGAGAGCATGCGTGTGTGTGTGTGAGAGAGAGCATGCATGTGTGTGTGAGAGGGAGAGAGAGGGAGACAGAGCATGCATACATGTGTGTGTGTGTGTGTGTGTGTGTGTGTGTGTGTGTGTGTGTGTGTGTGTGTGTGTGTGAGAGAGAGCATGCATGTGTGTGTGTGGGGAGGGAGAGAGAGCATGCATGTGAGAGGGAGAGAGAGCACATGTGTGTGAGAGAGAGAGAGCATGCTGTGGGGATGTGTGTGTGTGTGAGGGAGAGAGAGCATGCATGTGTGTGTGAGAGAGGGAGAGAGAGCATGCATGTGTGTGTGTGAGGGAGAGAGAGCATGCATGTGTGAGAGGGAGAGAGAGCATGCATGTGTGTGTGAGAGGGAGGGAGGGAGAGAGAGCGTGCGTGTGTGCGCGTGTGTGTGTGTGCGTGCGTGTGTGCGTGCGTGCGCGCAACAAATACATAATTTTTTTTTTTTTTTTACTTTCCAGACCAACAGCAAAGCCTTCACAGCCAAGACGTCCTGCGTGCGTCGGCGCTACAGCGAGTTCGTCTGGCTCAAGAAGAAGCTGCAGAAGAACTCTGGTTTGGTGTAAGTGTGTGTGTGTGTGTGTGTGTGTGTGTGTGTGTCTCTGTGTGTGTGTGTGTGTGTCTCTGTGTGTGTGTGTGTGTGTGTCACCGTTCTTGTCCCTTCGCTATCATATTTATTGAAGCAAACCTGTTGTCCTCCCCGTAGGCCGGTCCCAGAACTTCCGGGAAAATCCTTCTTCTTCTTCAGCAATGAGGACTTCCTGGAGAGGAGGAGGAAAGGACTTCAGACCTTCTTGGACAAGTCAGTTCTTCTTCTTCTCAACAACAACAACAACAATGTATCCGCTGTAATAAATGTAGCGTTTCGTAAAGAAAGCCACCTGGATGACCGATGCCCCCCCTCACACCCCCCCTTTGTGCCGGCAGCGTGGTGAACATGACGGTGTGCCTGTCCGACAGCCAGCTCCACCTCTTCCTGCAGACGCAGCTGCCCGTCGGACACATCCAGGACTGCGTGCAGGGTCACACGCCGTACTCGGTGACGGACGCCATCCTCACCTACGCCTCGTCCAACCGGGGCTACGCTCAGGCCCAAGAGGAGGACGCCAACAAGGAGCCGAGTCTGACCGTCTCTTATGAGTCCATGGAGAGGTACGAGGGCTTTAAACGTAAACCACGACACACGTTTCCTTCTGTTTACTTGAGGTTATGTATCAGCTGCATAGTTTTGTTAGTTAGTTATTATTATTATTAGATTTGTTGTATATATTGTGCATTTTTCTTATTTTCTTCTTCTTCTATTCTATTTTTGTATATATTGTTCTTTTCTTATGTAAATCTTTTTTCTTTTCTTATGTAAAAATCCTGCTGTACCCAAAAAATTTCCTCTTGCGGGATTAATAAAGTATCTATCTATAGTATCTATCTATCTATAGTATTTATCTATAGTATATCTATCTATAGTATCTATCTATAGTATCTATCTATGGTATCTATCTATCTATCTATCTATAGTATCTATCTATCTATCTATCTATAGTATCTATCTATCTATCTATAGTATCTATCTATCTATCTATCTATAGTATCCATCTATAGTATCTATCTCTATCTATAGTATCTATCTATCCATCTATCTATCATAGTCAGATGTTGATCCTCAAGGGTTCAGCACTACCACCACCCTTTTTACGCTTTCGGTAGATTGAATGTTGATGAATAAAATATTGCTTGATGTAGATTTGAAGTAAGTGTTAGACCCTCGCATAAGCATTTTTTTTTTATGTATTGAATTAAAGAAATATTAAGATGCATGTCTGTAAAACCACAACTTCTTCTTTGTGGACTTCTGTGTTTGTGTAGATTAAATAAACCAGCTTTAGAGAAGCCGGTAGGCAGATTTAGTTCCTGTTAGTGCGAGCTAGCTGTTTCCGGTCTTCGTGCTAAGCTAAGCTAAGCTAAGCTAAGCTTAAAGACATGAGAGTGGTGTCTATGTTCTGATCTGAATAAGCGTATTTAAAGGTTTCTCTCTTTTTGCCGCTCCGCAGCCCGGCTCCTCATCAGCCGTGTGTGCGACCTCAAGACGTCTTCAGCCCCGAGCTTCTGTCCTGCGACGACCCGAACCCTCCAGAAGGTTCCCCGGGGGTCGGTGGCGAAGCCGCGGTCGAGCTTCAGCACGAGGAGAACTGCTCCGTACGGGTCGTGCAGGAGAACAACCACCTGGAGGCCGTTGTTGAGGACTGCGGGCCCCCGGCGGAGGCCACCTTCTTTCTGGGCGACAGCCAGGAAGCCATCGAGGGGCTCGGCCTCGAGGGGCTCGGCCTCGAGGGGCTCGGCCTCACGGAGCCCACGCAGCAGAGCGGCCAGGTACAGATCCAGACCCCGGTGGAGGTGCACTCGCCCATGGGGGCCGGCCTGTTTGAGGAGGAGTGTTCAGTAGGAGAGGAGACTGGTCCTCATCCAGAGGAGGAGGAGGAGGAGGAGGAGGAGGAGGAGGAGGAGGAGGAGGAGTGTTCAGTAGGAGAGGAGATTGGTCCTCATCCAGAGGAGGCGCAGCAGCAGCATGAGGAGCAGCAGGAGGAGGAGGAGGAGGAGGAGGAGGAGGCGGCCGATGCTGAGGCCGATGCCGATCAACGGGAAAGTTCTGGAGAGGCAAAGCTGGAAGATGTCGACTCGGAGCTAAAAAAATGTGCAAACTCTGCAGAAATTTTAGATTTTAAGGGCCGCGGCTTTGAGGAACGGGGAACCGAAAGCGACGGCTGGCCCCGGGAGGAAGTCCTGGCCGGCGTCTGCTGCGAGCAGCGGATTTTAGAAACTCACGCCACCTCTGAAGTCGGCGGCCTCGAGCGCGGCGGCGCGGAGGTTCAAGCGGAAGACGAGAACCCAGACGGGCGAGGTGGCGAAGCGGAGACCCGCGACGCGCTCGGAGTCCCAGAGGAGGGAGGCAGCGGCGGTGACCTCGTTCAACAAATTGAGGACGAGGTCGAGGTCGAGGTCGAGGACGAGGTCGAGGTCGAGGACGAGGTCGAGGTCGAGGACGGACACTCGTCTTCCAACGAGAGCATCGGCAAGGTCAGCGACGACGACGAGGACTCGATCCCGGTCGCCGACGGCGACGCGAAGGAGGTCGACTGCTGGTCGCCGCTCGAGGCCTCCAGCAGAAACATTTTGGACCTCCATGCGAACGGGCGCTCCCCGGGAGACGGGGACGGGGACCCGACCGACATCGGCGACTCCGGCGAGTCTCTGGATTTGAACTCGACCGCAGCCGGCGAAGATTTAACCGAAAACAGTGACTTCAGCATCATAGAGAGCGGCGGCTGCAGCGCGGCGGGCGGAAGATGCACGGAGCGGGAAAACGTGACCTCGGAGGAGCCCCGCGAGGTGGAGGCGCTTTAGAAATGGACTGTGGGAGTTGTGGCAAAAAAAAAAAAAAATATATAAGATCTGCTCTATGTACCGTCGTTGTTTTGTTTTAAACATAGAAACATGTATATTTAATTTTAAACTGCATCTCCATTAACACTCAGGTAAACTAAATAGCGGAGCTTGTTCCTCCTCTGCTGAAGGTGATTTTGGGCCTTTTTGGGAACAGCAGAGGGTGCTCTCGTTCACAAAAAGCTTCTTTTTTGTTGTTGTTTTTTTTTTAATCCATAAAGATCTAAAGGTTTTAGTGTTGTGTAAAGATATGTGATTTCATTTATTTCTTTGGTTTAATGTGATTTCTCTGAAATCGTCATGTTGAAGGGAACTTGTGCAAATCTTGACTGAAATATACACTTGAATTAAAGGATAGAGCCACATTTATTTTTGCTTTAACGTCTATATTAACACTCTGGATGGACTTTTAACGAGCTTTCGGATGCTGTAATTGTTCCTATTGTCCACGCCGACTATCTAAAGAAGTCGTCCTTAAAAAAAAAAAAAAAAATAAGTACTTTAGTATCCACTTCCAGTGGAGGGACAGTAAGAAAAAGAGAATTAAAAACCCAAACTCCACCGATGTGTCCTGATAACGATGCATTTAAAAAGTCTCTGGTCTTTTTTTTTTTTTTTTTTTTTTTTAAAATACAGACAACGGTTCATGATGCGAAGTAAACGTATAAGTCACTAACTAGATGAAACAAAAGATTTTTGGTTTATTTTAATTAAATTTGCAGTAATTCCAATGAAGGATCAGAATAATAGACGCCGACACCGTTTCAGTCCCGTGATGAAGATGATGATGAAGATGATGATGATGATGAAGATGTGCATTCGTGTGATTTTTAAGGACACCGACTTCAACATCGGTAGTTTACATGTTGTGCCCCCCCAAGTTATTTAGTTCATCGTCTGTAATACTGCTTCTTTTCTGACTATATTTGTTAGAATATAGTTACAAATATATATATTATATTATTTATATACTATATTTGGGTCACGGGACAGTTGTTTTTGAAGTGTGGTTATATGAGGTACTTATTTGAAGTATTAATACAGTAGCTTCGGTTTAAGTGGAAGATATATTTAGAATATTTTCACCATGTTCTCTTCACAAAACCACCAGACACGACACCGACTAATTAATTAAATCAGAAATAACCCTTTAAAATAAAAGTGCTTCATAAAAACCCCACTTCATCTCTTCAAGGTGATTTTATTTTTTTAATTTTTTTTTTTAAAGTAATCCTATGAATACAGCCTTAATTCCAGTTTGTTTAATCTCAACATTGTTTTCACACACTACTGTTCTCACGTTTTAAAAAAGGGACCTACTTTCTCTGGTTTATCGTCCCGTTGCACAGAAATGAGCCTCGTCACCTGCCAGGTGGATTATAGAATACTGGGTATTGATTTATTTCTACACCTGAATGAGGACAGGTTGTTGTGGTATGTTTTATAACATGGAGCTACGGCAACCTGCGCGATTGTGTCCATGTACGTTTTATTTAATTTCAAATAAATAGTTTTTTCTTCTTTATTTAAACTGGTTTGTTTTGACTGATTTTTACTACGCACCTCTGTTTTAGGACTAATATTGGAGCAATGCTGCCGCCTAGTGGCCGAAGAGGAAACTCTTTAATGGCCACACACACACACACACACACACACACACACACACACATTGAAGTAAAAAAATCACACACACAGGAAAGGCTGTTGAAATTTTGGGATATTTCAGTGTAAAACTTCACTTACAATGTAGTTGAAAATACTCAACATAATGTACATCTGATGTTTGTGATGAAACGAGAAAAAAAAGCGACTAAGAATCTACATATTTCTCATTTTAACCAGTGAATTGATAAATGTATCGGTCCGTAATAATTAGTCAATTTGCACTAGAGCTGCAACTAACAGTTATTTGCATGATTTATTATTCTGTTATTTTTCTGATTAATCAGTTAATCTTTTAGTCTGTGAAAAATCGAAACATTCTCAAAGTCCCATCACAATTTACCAGAAATAACATCTTCAAATGACTTTTTTGTCACACCATCAGTCAAAAACACAAATATGATCAATTTATAATAATATAAAACAGAATAGGAGAAAATCCTCACATCTGAGGGGCTTTTCTTGACATAATAACAAACAATTTTATATAATTATCTTATTTTCTGTCTGCTTTCTGACTGCTTTATCTCCGGTTTGCACATTAATATTAAAAGGTGAGACCTTTCCACGTGGTTTATAGTGTATTCATGATATAACAGTCTTATGAGGGAGGATCATTTTCAAATTACAAAAGATTAACTGCGAAACTCATGGCCGGACGTGTCGGCAGCCGCACTGTAAAATAAAAAATAAAAACACATTAATAATTCAGTATTAATTCTACGCTTCGCCTCTCTTAACAGTATTAGGGAATCATTTTAATAAATAGGACAACCGACGCCGTAATCATGCTTTTGTTGCACATATTTATTCTCGCCCGTTGCCCCTGCGCAGTACTTCTTCCAGCCAGCAGATGCCATAAAGGCAGGTCAACGACTGCATACACCTCCATGGCAGTCTGGATGAGTACCAGGGGGACCGTTTCTGTGTATTAGGCCCCAGTAATGGTCCATAATGCTGACGATAAGAGAGTGCCTCGGTACCTTGCTGGGGCTCACAGGATGTAGAGCGGGTGCAGGAAGTCCTTGGGGACGATGCCCACGGTGCCGTTCAGCTCTCCGACCCACCAGCCGTGGATGTTGTACTCCTGGACCCCCCGAAATGAACAAATAAAACAGCAGTGAGTCTCCGAGGGGGACAAGCAAACGACGCAGGATTGAGCGGCGATATCACATTTTTATTTGATCCGAGCGCACTGTTTTGTCTGGCGTTATTAACATTAGAGCAACCATTCGAATGATTTGAACTGCAATTACACGTGGCGCTGATCCCTCACAGTGCCTGCTGGAATAATAAGGTTAAAACCGTATAAACTGAGGGAATCCAGGAGGGACTAGACCCCACCACGAAACAGCCGCGTGCAATATTCTAAGAGACACGGGTGCATTTACCTCGAGGGTTTTCATTCAAAAACGGGAGAAGACAGTAAACAAGACTATTGAGACAGCGTCTAAAATAAAACAGTGGTTTTTTTTTTTTGTTTTTTTTTTTTTTACTGCTCAGGAGCCGTGACAACAGCCTGCCGGTTTCCCCAGACTAATTATAGCAAGACTTCATTTCTGCACTGTGATTAAAAAGGAAACAGGGTCCACTCGTACAAAGGAAAACTAAGATTAAACTGGTGACTTGTAAAAAAAATAAGACCTCAATGAAATTAATAAAATCGTAAAGTAAAGGAGAAAATATTTAGAGCGTTAAAATAAAATAAGCAGCTTTAGTTTCTTTTATAATAATATTTTTGGACATTTTATAGAGTAAATGTGAGCATTATGCACCAATTTGAATAGTTTTATTAAATTAAATTAGGAACCATGATGGAGGTCCTGATAGACTGAAAAGTAAAAGTAAAGTGTTCTCTGCACAGATTTAAGTGTGCAGATATCTATTCTGCAAATCAATTAAATGAGGAAATAAAATAAAATAATATATTTTCATTTAAAAACCCAACAAAATACAATAAAAGTCCTGGTTTTAACGGACTGAATAAAAACTAATTTGTGAGCCAAGTAGCAGGAACTGAGCTGCTGTCGTTTGAGGCCAAAATTTAACCGTGAAAATAAATGTCACTCTTTTAAATAGACGCTTAATGTAACATTTCATTATTGTTAGCTGAATTTATTTTATTTTATTTATTTCTATTATTTATTTTATTTTATTGTATTTTATTTATTTATTTATTTCATTTTATTTATTTTATTTATTGTATTTATTTTATTTATTTTATTTATTTTATTTATTTTATTTATTGTATTTATTGAATTTATTTTATTTATTTTATTTATTTTATTTATGTATTTTATGTATTTTATTTATTTTATTTATGTTATTTATTTTATTTATTTTATTTATTTCATTTATTTTATTTATCTTATTTATTTATTTTATTTTATTTATTTTCATTATTATTTATTTTATTATTATTTGTCACATACCTTTTGGAAGTATCAAAATTAATTGAATTAAATTACGGGTGAGATTTTATGTTGCATGTAATCATCTGTGAAGGAATCACAATAAAATCGTAAAATGAATACACACAATTATTTGGTTATTAGGTCAAACAAGACATAACTTGAAAGTGAAAATATTCTACAATTAGAACCCAAAACATGAAAAAAAAAAAAAAAAAAAAAAAAAATGAAATAACGAAATCTGGTTCACGAGGCCTGCAGCTGAGACTCAAGTGTTCTTAGGGCACAAACACATGAGGGACGATGAGTCCAGGCCTCATCGTTTTAACCTGGGACGCTCCAGTGTGCTGAAACTCCGACCGGCTATTCAGTGTGTGTTTGAGCTCATAAAGCCGGAGAAAGTTAAGTCCGAAATGGCCTTTTTATTCCCCCCATAAGACCGCAGAGGGGGAAAAGCCCGGTTGCGGAAAGCTGGCTCTGGTTCCCATTCGTGATAACGTGAACAGAGGAGGAGGAGGAGGAAAGGGGAGGGGGGAGGGAGGGGGGAGACAGACGGACGGGAGGGGAGGCATCGGGGAGAGAGGGAGCGAAACAGTTTTTCTCTCCCTTGGGGGCGTCGCAGCACTATTCCACCGACCGTAGTGACAGAGAGTTTTATTTATCTCCGCGGCCCATCTGTGCAGTCGGTCTCAAATTCTCCCTGAGAAAGGTCTTTTGGATTATCAGCGCCGCCATTTTAATACAACTGCTACATCACAGAGTGGGTGCCAATGGCGGTGGAAGTCTGTCAGGCGTGCAGAGTCCATCTTCCTCATACTTGAAATGGGTTCATCCAGAGTACACCTGCTGTAATAGGGACATTCCAAGAGGCGGGGAGAGTAAATTATCCAAATGACAAAAACTATGCAAACTCCTCAATGTCCTCTTCCTTCTGTTTGTTTTCCTCTCTGTGCTTTTTGTCTCTTATGTTGATTTGTTTTTTTTGTTTGTTTTTTTTGTGTGTGTGATTTTGCATCTTAAGCTCTGAAACGCCGACGTCAGGGTGCAAAGAACGGGCTCGTGTTTCCCTTCTGGGGTGAGGAAAACAAGCGCCCCCCGAGTGTTCTGGGAGACGTCTGGTTTTCTCTCATTAACAAGATGTAGCAGGGTGCACAGTGTGCCGTCTGAGAGGTGACACATATCTGCAACCTGGATGCAGATCAGGGTGGGGGGGTGGATGGGTGGAGGGGGGAGGGGGAGGGGGGAAGGGGTGGGTTGGAAAACAGTGCCGTGTCGTGGCGGCTGCCGCGCGATGACTCGTTGACCTCCCGGTGACTCCTCCGCCGAGAGAGAGAGAGAGAAATGGGGGGGGGGGAGCGTGGTCGGAGGCTGGCACTGAGACTGGGTTGCCATGACAACACCTGCAGTGTACCGGCGCGATCGTTTATTTACCACTCAGGGGGCTGGCTAATGGTGGCATTCTGATAGGCCCATCGCTCACGCTCCCGAAACCGGAGGACGGATTGACAGCTACCCCGAAGCCTGAAGCGGGGAGAAGGTGAGTCGAGGGTTGGGTGGATGCGGCGAGAGACAGCGGGGTGGCGGGGGGGAGAGGGGGGGGGAAGGGGGGGGCAACATCCCCACCGTGTACCGAAACAAAACACAAGCTTTAAAATCTCTGTCAGGAAATAAATGCACCCTTTATTTTTTTGGGGGGGATGTGGGGGAGGGAGAGAAAATGTAAAATTGTGTAGAGATGTCTTCTTCTTTCCTTCTTTTCCTTTCTCATCTTGTTCTCACACACACACACACACACACACACACACACACACACACACACACAATCCCAAATGCATACAAACTAGGGGGAGTGCTAATAAGCCTGACACATGAGGCATCTTTCCTCGGCCACCAGCTGACTGAGGCAGGCCTTGGGCGTGATGGAGCGCAGGAAGTCTCTCATTGCCCTGCCGCTGAACCCGCCGCCTGGGTGTTACAATCTCTCCCTCCCTCCCTCCCCCCCCTCCCCCTCCTTTCCTCCCCTTCCTCTCTTTCTATCTCTGCCTTTCCACTTGCATCCTCTCTGTTTTTCTTTCTCCTCTACATCAGACTCCTCTGATCCACTGCAGCTCTCTGCAGTTCTTCCATCACTGGTCACTAACAAAGAAACATGGACACCTCTAACACAGATCTGTAACCCGCTATTAGGTTAGCGAGCCCTCCCCCTCCCCCTCCCTCCCTCCCTCCCCCCGCTCACACAGGTAACAGCCTATCGACCCGATAGGACCTGAATCCGTGGGGGTAAAAATGCTTATTTTAGGGCCGTTACAAGGACTCCGTGCCAAAAGTAATCTTGTCGAAATCCATCCAGAAATATGGACGATAATTCTGCACAACCAGAGATCGAAATGGCTACTTAGTGTCCATTTTTTTTTCCAAGTGGGCTTTTAATTAAATCAGTGAATTGGCTTCAAATTGGAAACATGACAGAGCATGAGAACGTTTGAAAATATCTCAGGGACGATGAGATTTAATAAAAAGAAAACCTACTCGCTCCTTTCTAATGCACGCCTGGGATTACAGATAGCTCCTTAACTTAATAGCAATTCAAAGTGGATTTGTGTATGCCACTGAGTGTCTGTAATGATGGCTGTTTACGCCGCCCCTCATTTATAATAATTAGGCAGAATGGATTGGGGGTGGGTTGCTCGGACGCGGTTCTGGGCTATTGGCTTGGGCTGAATAATGACCTACTGTAGTTGACCGGGAGTTGACCGCTGCCTCCTGCATGACCCCAAACCCCAGACTCACCCCCTGCTACTTTGGGTGGTAAATAGGATGTCTTGCCTGTCTATAGCGTCTTGGTGTCTATGGCCACAATAGCAGCCAGGGGTCTTTAAATGGGTGTGTGACAGAGAAAAGGAGAAAGCAGAGATGGGGGGGAAGGAGGGGGGGGGGCACAGGGTTCACACAAAAGAATAAAAGGATCCACCCTCTTTGTCTCTCTTGCTTGACTTTTCCCATCTGATTGTTTGCCCACTTTTTCTTTTCTTCTTCTGTATTCAGTCGGCGTGACCTGTGGGCAGCGGCCCGAAGTCGCCTTGTTAAAAACAGAGAAGCGTTATGACCCTAAAGAGGACGGCCACAGGTAGCCCGGGCAGGGAAACAAGTGGCCATTTAAAGCACCGAAAAGGATTTATTCCAATATTTAATATCATAACTTGTATTTATAAAGAGGCTATGAATCACAGCAAGTAAATCTATAAGGCTGTAAATCAGCTCCTGGTGTTTGTAGAAGTTGTCGTTGGATAAAAAGACTAATAGAAACCGCCACAAGGTGGCAGTGGTGTCCACGCTCTGTTCCTCCCGGAGAGGCAGCTGCAGCTGAAGCTTGGCTTTGGGGGACGCACGTGATTGGCTGGCTCGTGTCCCTCTCCCTGCGTTATGGTTGGACGGCGGGTGGGAGGGAGGGAGAGGGGGGGAGATGGAGAGAGAGAGAGGGGGGAGATGGAGAGAGAGAGAGAGAGGAAGAGGTGGCAGCGGCGCTTGCCAGAGTTTTAAGGACCCTGGATGGGTTTGTGCCATAAATCTCTTCCCACTCCATCCCCGCCGTTCTCCATGAGTGCCCGTGGGAATACAGGAATGTGACAGCTGACCTGTAGAGCCCATGTCTTTTGATTCTGGACACATAAATTAGAGGGCAAGAATGCAAGACACCCTTATGGTTCAGTGTGGAACATGGCCGACTAAGTACACAGGCATCACGCGTGTCAGGGAGAAGCGACGCTTCGAGCCGCTGTGACAGATGAATCCCACGTTCACGTTGTAAATCCTGCAACAGACACACGTCGTGTTGCACGTCGTGACGCAGCGAAAGTGTGAGCGAAACATCTCAACAATTTAACATCGAGTTTAAAAAAAAATAAATAAATAAAAAGAAAATTAAAAAAAAAAAAGAAAATCCCAGAGTGTGATATTGCGGTAAAAATAAATAAATAAATAAATAAATAAAACTGAGCCGGCTCCCCGTGTTTGTCATCACACACTAAAATGTCAGCGTGCAGCTGTAATGCGCATTAGAAAAATGCAAGCTCTCAGAAATGAAATGCCAGAGCGAAACTCGCGAGATGGATTCGGCCGTGTGTCGGTACCTCGTGTATCAGCGCGCTGAGCATCGGCGGGGAGAGAGTTAGGCATCGCGGCAACCGGCGGCGGAGGCTCGCGACGAGATTAATTCTCTTCAACTAATGGGATTCATATGAGTTGTGAGGTTCCTAATTTATTTACTTTGTCAGGGATACACAGATATGCGCACACGCAATACACGCACGCACGCAAACGGAGCGACACACAAGGGGGGGGGGGAAAAAAAAAATACAAATACAGTAAAAATGCCCCCACTTTACAGTAAGTGAGGGATCAATAATGATGGATGAGGGCCTTTTATACAATCGGCATGTTCTCCTCAGTTCACAGCCATATGACACCGCGCCTGTGGCTATCCCATTCTGCACTTCAGCAGTCAATCACATCCCAGCTTTAAAAATAACAGTTTGTTAGCACCATTGATTTAGCACTTAGAGCGTGTCCTTATTACCTTGTAATTATGGTCAGTGTTGACATAACAGCACAGACAACCAGGCCTCCCACCCTCTAAGAGAATTTATGGGCCCTGGTTTTATTACGGCCATTTCATGTGTCTAGGTCCCCAGTTAAGCGACAGACTTGAGTTCTAGCCAAGGGCCCGTATTTCACTCATCGAGGTCAGGGTTCTCAGGAATCCCCACCCGTAAAAAAAAAATAATAAAAAAAGAAGAAGAAACGAACGTGGGCAGGGGCGTGAGTGTACACACAGGAGACGCGGGGAAGCCCTCCCAGAGGGCTCGTTAAAACAAATAGCCGATTACAGGCTATAATCCAAATAATGCCATTCACTGGGGGGGAAATGTGATGGTTTGGAGGCCGGAGAACGGGACGCGTCTCGGCGTCACGCGGAACCAAACAGTCGGAAACCCGTCCCGGAGATCACCTCTGAATAATTTACAGCCAGACCCCCTCGCTTTAAATCCATTAAGAGGAAAAGCAAGAATACTCTCTCGTAAGTCTGTCACTGTGTTATGACTTCGGCGTCCAGCTCGACAAAACAAGAGTAATCTGCGTCATTAAGATCGTGAGATACGACGACCTAGTCTTGCTTACAACCTGGAACTTAAGTTTGCTTTTTTTTAAAAGGTCTTTCGGAGAAGCGGTAATCCGATCCATACAGTGGAAAGTAATACGGCTACAGGGCTGAGGCTGTCTGAGGCGGATCAGCTGCGCCCGAGCCAGCTTCCCTTTGTTTCCCCCAAGAACGCTGCCTTTGTCATCCTCGCGTGAAAAATGGACGTGGGTGTTTTGACATTTTTCCCCTATCAACCCGCACGCACACACACAGAGAGGGCTGGCATCTCATTAATCTAGAGAGCCTCAATTAAAAGTCCATCTCGAGCTGAGGAGCATATTTCACCTGAGCCATATCTGCTCTTTACCCAGAAAAAGAGCAGCGTATCCTTCCACATGACCCGATGCCGTTTGGTTATCTGTCTCAAACTTCTTTAAATGTGCCATGAGAGTGAGAACATCATTGTTTTCTGCACGAAAACTGGGAAACATCACAAATAATTAAAATTCAAGGGGGCTGCAGCTGCTGATTAAAGATGCAGAAAATCATGAGGTTGAATACATCATTTCTCAATCTCTGCTGCATAATTACCCCCCACCCAAAAAAAAAGAAGCTGAATGCACTGTAAACTCTTCCTCCCTCCACTCTTCAGATAATTTAGCCTAAACACAGAACATGATGATTCAATCTCAAACCGACCAATAGAAACAGTCCGGGGAAACAAGTCCCAGCGCGCAGCAGAGCAAAAGTGCCCAAATTACAAGCCATTGATTTCCAGTAGGGTGGCTTTTCACCGGTGGATCCTCTGCATGTAACTACAAGACGGCCATAAAACACGGGGAAAGACACGGAGAGAGGGAAAGAGCCGAGATGCAGGATGGCTTCACCTGCAGTTTGTGTCAAACAGAAAGGAAGGGCTTCGCATGGCTGCCTACTCAATTAACCCCCGTGATAGAGGCTCCGTAATGAACAACAGCACCATTACGCAGCGCCCCGATGGCTCTTCGCCCTCGCGGCCTGCGAAGAGACGACGCCGCTGCCGGTGCCGGTGCTTCGCCGCTGCACGGAGGCACGAGCGCTCGCTGGCAGAGGGATTTAGACGTTGGGGATATCAGCAGGTTTTCGGGAAGTAAACGAGGGGCAAAGTGATTACTGGGCGTTGATGTTGTTTTAACCCCCTTTATATAATTACATAATTCCACACATCCGCATCACGTTTCGCTCATTTCAAACTGCTGTGATTGCTGTTTTATTGAGTCTCAGAGTCGAGGGTTCCCATCAGAGGTGGTCTCCCATTTCAACCGACTGGGAGAAAGTGTGTCCAGAAACCTACCGAATTCTAAGTGTAATAAACTTCGTTTATTTTTATTTTTGTTGCTGACCTTGCTAATGATGTAGATGAGATCGCCCCGCTGGAAGGGCAGCTCGTCCGGCTCGTCGGCCTGGCAATCCCATAAACCCTGGTAGAAGTTGGCGTAATCTGATGACGAAGCTGAGGGGAAATGCGGAGCGAGAATTTAAGCAAAACAGCGAGGCCATGTTCTTTTCCCCACTGAGAACTATTAGACTCTCCTCATTACGAGCAGCAGACTGTAATGAGGTTCTGACCTGGTTTGTTGTTCTTGTCACCGCTCTCATCTGTCGGATCTGGAAAATCCTCCTCTAAAAGAAGAAAGAAAAGCACAGCGAACACAACACAACGAGGTTATAAACGTTTTAATCTCATTATCTAACGGGGAAATATAAATAATGACAAGAAGCATAACCTGCTGCTAAAGAAAAACAAGAGGGTTTCCTGTTGTTGTTTCACACATTAAGGACTAATGCGGGGTAAAAATGATAAAAACAAAACATAGAAAACATGAATAAAACGGATCATCAGCCTAATGTGTTTCCACAAGACAAAAGATGTCTGTTTTTATTCAAGCAGACTGAACTCCTCAATCAATTTGTTCACATTCGTCAGAGAAGCGGGGAGGAAAAACTTTAAGGAAAAGAGGCCGTGTTTAAGGCACGCAGAGGCGGACGTGTCATGGACACGGGAGGGGGGGTGGCCCCCGGTGGTCTGAGAGGTGACACAGCGATACGCCTGCCCTCTGCCTCCCACATCCATCCTCAACAGCAGCGGGCTGACAGCCACGCCACAACCCAGCAACACTATCCACCTTCCAGCACAACCTGCGCCTCTGCTTCCAGGAAGACCAGGACGGACGACACACACACACACACACACACACACACAAAACCACACACACACACACACACACATACTGTATATCCACATGCATATTTGTGATTATGTGTACAGTTTGGATGCAGGAAGTGTTAAGAGTGCTTTTTCTTTCACACAACTATGAAAATGCAAAAGATATAATTTTGAATCTCAACGTTACGCCTCACCTCATAAAATATTAAAATCTTGTTCATTGTGATGACAGCAAAAAAAAGCAGAAGAAAAAAAAAAAAAAAAGAAGGTGATTTTAATTCTGCTTGCAGAGGCTCCAAACATTTGTTCAGCACTCCTTAACTGCTGCACGTCGGAGCATCCTTCAGTCGAGGGGCCGCCGCTACGGGCCAACGGTTTCTATACCAAAGTGATTTCATTTTCCAGTCAATAAAATCAGTCATCAGCATCAGAGCCGATACCGCCATCGCTCCGCATTCTGCCTGCGACTGAGCCATGTTTGGAGTTCTGCTCCGAGAAGAACTGAGGGAGCTCATCACGGGGAGAAAGATGCTTCACCCCGACTCGAGAGTTTGGCTCCTGCACATTCAAAATGTCTCCGATGTGCAATTTTCTTTTTTTTTTTTGTTGTTCTTGATATTTTCCAGACAGGGGAAACTTTTGCAAGTGAGTTTTCACGTGCAAATGAACGATGTTTGGCTTCAGGGAAGGAAACCGAACATCGTCAGTTTGCGCGTTGAAACGATACAAAGATGGTTGAAAATCTGCAAAATTGCCCTTTAAATTGCCCTTTAACAACTTCAGGAAGTTGAACAACTCTTGCAACGTTCATATGAGCAATGAATGAAGTAAAGTCTAACAAACTAACAAAATACAGTCATTGCAGAGACAGCTATCCAGGAATATTTCTATCTGTTAAGAAAGGAAGATTCTCCAAATACAAAACATACATTTTTTTTTTTTATCCCACCGTCTTTCGCGAAATAAAATAACCTTAAAATCGAATAATTTAACAGCATGGAATCACTGCGTAGGAGCTGCAAGTGAGCAAAGAAAGGTGCAGGGTGATTGATAAGTGAAGGGGTGAGAAAGTGAACGAAAGAGCCCGTCATTCGATACGCCATCTGTGGTCAGAGTCTGTACCTCTTCCCAGATGGCTTTGAACGCCGGCGTGACAGTCTGAAGACTGATTTCCCTCTCACCAGTGATTTTGGCAAAGGTAATGTACTCAGTGAGTGAAACAGAATCTTGATGTATCTTATTTAATAGAAAGAGTGATGGACGACGGCTCTGAGAAGATCAGATCACCCCTTTTGTCCTTCTATGGATCTGGTAGCCACCCTGACACATGGGGCTGTCTCCCCCCCCTCCCTCCCCCCCTCCTCTGGATAGAGACTCACACACACTGACTCGCAACATTCTCAATCAAACTCTAATTTCTATTTAAGATGTGACATTAAGAGCTCCAGAAGTATTTTAAGCCCTTGCGAGATGCCGTTTTTTTTTTTTTTTTTTTTTTGCTTCCTTTCAACTAAATTGCTGTTGCTAGGCAATTTTAGCCCAAACTCTCTGCTTAGCGGATTGAATTGTGGGCTATTTGTTGCCTGGCAACATTAGCTAATTGGACGTTCCATGACGGAGCATTCGGAGCAACCGGCTCTCGCTGATTCCAGCAACACAACCGTTTCTCAACAGATGGCTCTCGGCGAGATAAGGAGGGACACCGGAGGAAGACGATTTTCCAGTCGGTGAGAGGAGAGTCTTCCCTTCCTGCCCCGTGTGCAGCCACCTCGCTCCTGACAAGCTTATTAGTGTTGCTTGATTTAAAATGAGCGATCAGTCTGGGTGCTGTGGTGGCGGGGAGGAACCTGGCAACACAGATTCAGCAGCCCGAGGGAGATCATCACAAATATTTCTTGTTGCAAAACTCCCTCAGGGCTCGAGTGTGTGTTTATTTGTCTGACTGAGTATCATGAGTTTGTGTGTGCAGCCCTCCCGTCTGGCTATCTGTGTGTGTGTGTGTGTGTGTGAGGTAACCACGTCCTCATACCTGGCAGAACCTCGTAGATATCCTCGTCCTCTTCGTAGACCTCCCCAGTCTCGTGCCCCCCTCCCAGTTTGCCGCTCTGGAAGGCCAGGGCGGCGGCGGGCCGCGCCGAGGCCGCGCCGCTTAACTCCTCGATGTCATCGTAGGTCTCCTCTTCCTCCTCCTCCGGCTCGTCATCGTCATACGGGATGGAGGTGGAGCGGAGATCTAGACACAAAAGACACTCGCGGACGTTAAAAGGGTGAAGTAAGAGAGGCCTGACGCCAGTCAATGACGAGCAGGGGAGGCTTGCACCACAGATTATTATTATAGATTATTTTCACTATCTATTAATGTGTTTATCTTTTTTTTTTTTTATTTTTTTATTAAGCAATTAATTGCAAAAATTCTGAAATAGTGAAAAAACACGGACATTTATTATTTTACAGAGACCACGATGAACAATTAAAACTTAAAAAAAAATAGTTAACGTACAATTACAGTATAAAACACATTTGAGGAGTCAGAACAAGAAACTTAAGTTTAATTTATTTAAAAAGACAGAGTTTGGTGAAGCGTGGGATCATGGGAGCTGTTTTCTTCACCGCTATCTTCAGCCTCTCCAAGATATGATTCCTTTCATTGTTTATTGTTCAGGACCTTTTTCCCGGGAGCAGAATAATCCGTAGAGATCTCTCACTCTCCGAAAAATAAACTGACTCGGTAAAAACACCGAATAAAGCAGTTTCGCGTTAAAAATCTGTGTTTTTTTTGCGGAGGACACTGGATGCGAGCCGAGCTACGGCTGATAACTCAAGATCAAGAAGTCTGATGGAGAAAGATCTAAAAAGTGTATCTAAATAATTCATTTTAAAGCAGAAAAGTTACATATTACACCTTTAAACCATCTTTCCTCTTTATCTTTTGTTTATCCTTAAAATCAGAATATTGGGTTGTCCGTGGTCCTCGTGATTAATCGCATCCCTCGCTGTGTGTCGTACCCGTTTCTCTCTATCTGCGTCTACTATCAGTATTAAATAAAGGCAAAATGCCAAAAATAGAACAAAACAGAGTTCTTGGAGGAGCGAACGCAAAATGAAAGTGCGAGTTGGAAAAAGAGAGGTCAGCCGTGATTCTCGGGTTTAAATCAGGAGGTGAAGAGGGTGAATAATAATCATCTACATGCATTTTGTAGTAAAAAAGCTCGTCTGGAAGGAAGTAAGACAAACTGCAGAGTGTCTGTTACTTCCCGCAAATCAGTGGCCCGGCCCGAGCCCATTTTAGAGTAGACAGGGCAGGACGGCTCGCTCAGATGGAGGAGCCGTCTCATTGCAGGCGACTGGCCGCTGCAGCGCGGGGGTATCAGGTCCTCCGCCGCCCGCCGGCGGCCGAGCAGAAATCAATGTCACTGGAGGATAACCAGAACATCGGCCAATCAATTTCCTGTAAGTTGGAATTCGGTAGGAGGGTTAGGGGAGGAGTGGGTGGAGGGGGGAGGGGCGGGGGAAGGGGGGGGAGTAGAACTAGAGCTACATGATGGTGCACATGACATGTCGAATGAGGAGATTCAGGACTCGGCTGTGCGGTGTGTGTGTGTGTGTGTGTGTGTGTGTGATGGATCGGGTGTGTGTGTGTGTTTTTTTTTGTTTTTTTTGTATGTGAGTCAGAGATGATAAAGGGCTCTCTTTCATTTCTGACCTTTCTGCCCCTCGGAAAAAAACACACACGAGCCAAACTTCAGTGGAAAACGTGAAAAAAAAAAAAAAAAAAAAAAAGGAGCTTGGACGGTTTAAACTGCTTCAAACTGTATTTTTCAATTAACCTATGTGGCTTTTAAAAAGTCAACTCCAGTCGTTTTCATCGTATTTATACAACCCAATATCAATTTCTCCAAGAATCTGAACAACACACGACATTCCTCTGACCTCAAAAACTCTCGATTTTCAAAAACGAGGACAGGAAACACAAAACTTTAGGCGAACGCACGCGCGGTGAGTACCGGAAGAAATCACGGAGAGAAGCCGGCTTACCTCTAAGTATGAAATTGATTTGGTCCACCCATTCTCTGGCCTCCTGAGGACTGCTGGCAGTGAACTAATGAGAAACAGTGGCAATAATCACGCAATTATCATCACATCTAAACGTGCATTTATATGGAAATAAAAGCCGTATAAATCTTCACTTCAGTTCGCCAACTCTCCTCCTAGTTCCCTCTTGATGTTGCTATAAAATTATCAGATCTAAAATATTCAATTAGGGCATAACTGTGTAATAATCAGACAGCATGACTAATGTAGCCGTATAGACATGTGGATAAAATGTTTTCCAAATGGATTTAGATTAAAGCCTGGCTGAAATATTTGATTGTTAGATAACCAATGTTTATTTAATTATTTAAATTATTGTTTAATCTGGTGATTATTTTCTCCATTAATCAATTACTCGTTTTGTTTTTCGGACATTTTATAGACCAATGAAAAGTCTTTAGCACAATTTCCTACAGATAAAATATATTTAGGCCAAAAATATTTAGTTTACTATCATAGAAGACGTACAAAAGCAATAATATATAACAATATTCACATTTAAAAGGTCTGAATTTCAGAATTTTTGGCCGCCTTGCTTAAATAATGACAATTAATCGACTGTAAAAAATAGGTTAATTAACAGGTTAATTTATGTGTTGATCGATTAATTGATTTAATATGACGCCATATTAGATAAATACTAATTACAGAGCCGGGGGAGAAGGGTAATATTCCTGGATTTAAGTCACAAATTTAAAAGAAATGTGTTGTTTTCTGTGTAAATACACAATTTTCTGTTTTTTCTTGTAAATTTGTGATAATCTCAGAGAATATTCAAGTTTTCCGAAACCCATTCTCAGAATATTGTAATATTTTTTACTGACAATGGCCCTCACATAACACATATTTTTATCAGGAGCCATTAAATGAATTTTTTTAAAGAATCGCGACGAAGAAATGTAACTACTTTTATTTTAAAGTAACCAACTCAGTGCTCTCTAGTGGACCAACCATGTAACGGAGACACTGTTTTTAAATGACCTTTGGCATTCAGATACATAATTACTGGACAACTAAACACAGATATCACAAAATCTGTTAATGTATTGACATTTCTGCATAATAAATTGGGGTTAATTCTAAGACCACGGCCTGGAAAAGTCTTCCAAAGATTACCTCTACCTATCAAACGTCACTCCTCTACTCGTTGTCGTCATACAAACCTGGAAGGATCTCCGTCCGGTGCAGAAGAGCTCAAAACAGGAGGTTTTTTTGGAGTCTTTTCTCAGGTTGGTGACCAGCTGCACGCTGTAGTCGATGATATAGAAGGAGCCCTTCTGCTGCTTGTCTGCGGGGAGGAGCACAAAGCGGTGGGACGTTATCTGGTTCAATTCACGAAAAACCTGCAATGCTTCTGTTCGTTGGCTTTTTTCAAACGAACCTTTTTCACTCCCGAAGTAGTAGAAAATTGAATTGTTCAGCGCGCACCATCTCTTTTGCCACTCCGAGCCGAAGAAGCTGTGATCTGCGGAATAAAATGACGCGACAATCGTTCAAATATTTGTGTTTCTGAATCAACCCAACCAGGGCCGGTCTCTTTGTGCTGCCGTACCTCTTCGTTTCTTCTCCAGGTGGCCTTGCTTCAAGATGTTGACGAGGTCCTGTGCTGCTACGAGCGGGATGTCACCAAAGTCTGTGAACAGAAGCATGTACATTTTTTAAAAAAAATGGAAAGTCGTAAAAATGACTTCTTCAGATGTCTTGTTTTGTCCTAAACCCAGAGAAATTCCATTTAGGATATAGATAAGCAGCAAATCCTCACATTTGAGAAGTTAGAACCAGAGAAAGTTTGCCGTAATTCTTGCTTAATGGGTTAAAATAATTGAAATAGTTTCTGTCAATCAACCAATCAATTCACCGCCTGATTGTTTCAGCACTAACTCCTAATAAGCTGCACTTAAAAGGTTCCTCATTACCACGCACAAACACACACCGTGCATATAAAGTCTCCGGCCCTGTGGATCAAATACATCCCCGCTAGGCTTTAGGAAGCCGGGATCGATACATTTACAGTGCTGCTGAGCACTGCAGTCCATTCATCTGCTCGCATTGCACTTTTAATGGGAGCAACCTTCCTGTGGAAATCTCTCTTCAATTTGCAAAGTCAAATTTTAAACATGATAGGGCGAAGGCACGACGTAAGAGGCTTTGGTTAATTAGTGCAGTTGACGATGCAGTTGGTAAAGTATTTAGAGAAGAAGTTTGAAAGAGGAAGTCCACACTAAATTGTTCTTTTTCTAATATTCACATGATCACATGGATTCTTGTTGGCAATAATATATTTGATGTTAATACAAGAAATTTCCCCCTCCGGTTCTGACAAGTGAGGCCAATGCTGAAGTGTCTTAGGGCTGCATTCTCTCTCCTGACCACCAGGGGGCGACTCCTCTGGTTGTATAGAAGTCAAAGCTTCATGTGTTAAAGCTGCATTCTCTCTCCTGACCACCAGGGGGCGACTCCTCTGGTTGTATAGAAGTCAAAGCTTCATGTGTTAAAGCTGCATTCTCTCTCCTGACCACCAGGGGCGACTCCTCTGGTTGTATAGAAGTCTATAGAAAATGACTCTACTTCTCTCTTGATTTATTCCCTCAGTAAACATTGTAAACATGAGTTTATGTCTCAATCTCTAGTTTCAAGTCTTCTTCAATACAGCATGATGTTCATTTAGTAAATTATGGTCCTTTAGAGTCAAACAGACCATAAAGCATGGTATGCTTTAGGGCGGGGCTACAAGGTGATTGACAGGTCGACACCAGAGACGTATACGGCGTCGAGGCTTCAAAACATGAGTCCTCAAACCAACGGGTGACGTCTCCATGACTACGTCCACTTCCTATTTAAAGTCTTTGGTCTCACACAAAGCTGCCGGAAGCATCAGCATTAGAACATGAGCGAGAGATAACCGGAAACGTACGGTAGTCACACGGCATTCAACTCAACCACTCGACCCCGAGGATGAGAGAGAGAGAGAGAAGAGGTTTTAACCAGCTGTTCCATGTTTAAGTTAGTTTCAAAGTTCTTTTAAGACGTCAGTTTGTTTGACCAGTTTTCTCGCCTTCAGCCATTAGAGGGGATCTGGGAGAATTGACCCCAGGTCGGCCTCGAGGGCCGTCTTCCGCCCCGCGTTTCAACAGGGGTACCTGGCTTTTCCATGTGTCAAAAACAAAGCTTCAGCTTCCCCTGAATTCATTACTCAACAGGCATTAGCCTCGCAAGGGGATGAAGAAAAGCAAAAAAAAAAAAAAAAAAGCAAAGGGAGAGCAGGAACCGCCATTTTTAGTCTGAAACACGGGAACAATTTAAAGAGCATTTACACGAGTGAGACACCGTGTGACACCCCGTTCAGGCCGCCGATGACAAGGGGAACGCCTCGAGTCCATCCCTCTCGGAAAGGGACCCGTTTAACTGCTGGGAAAAACCAAACATGTCATCCCACATCTCGGTCCTCTGGTTTAAACAAAGAGCGCCCCCCCCCCCCCTCCTCCCTCCTCCTCCAACATTAGACAAACAGGAACCTCTTTCTCATTCATAAAAAAAAAAAAAAAAAACCCCGCGGTTGAAGTTTGTTGTTCTGAGTCATAACTTAAAGCTGATTTTTCTTTCATTTCTCGTGCGGTTGGAGAACATTCCAGAGATTTAACTTCACAACAATCCAGCCTGTGATCCCATAACCCCCCGCTCCACTTCAGCCCGTGGGCCTGACGGATGAGCGGGTCGTTCCAGAGCAGAGCACCCAGACACCTCGCGGCACTAACACGCTCACATATCATCGGCCTGCCTTTGTGGATGGACTGACCGGTGACACTATAAATACAGAGGTGCTAAGGACTGTTTTGTCAAAGAGAACCTGATTCAGTACATCATAACAAACAGCGGTCGTTACGCCCCCCCCGCCCCCCCCCCACCTCATCTATCCGCCGGCAGTCCGTCCATTTTTTTTTTTTTTTCTTCCTCCCGGGCCTGCTTCCCCGTCGCGGCCCACTTCTAATCCCCTCATCCGTCTGCTTCCCCTCGCTCTTCATTTATCTCAGAGGTCGAGTCCGGCTAATAGACGAGGAGGTGCAAAGTCAACACGGGGGGGGGGGGGGAGAAAAGGGGGGGTCACTCCGATCCACTCGAGTCGATAAACATTACACATTCACGCGTGTTTAACACTCGAGCCGCCGCGTGACCCGACCCCACGTCACCGTCCCGCCTTCGTACGGACCTCGGACGACTTTTTTCGTGAGGACCGGAGACGTGGAATAGTTCTGGATTCTTCCACCAGGTAGCAGCACAACCCGAAGGCTCGCTCTACCCCCCCACCCCTCCCCCTCCCACTACCCCCCCTCGACCCCACCCTAAACAAAAGCAGACTCTTGATTGGTCCTCAGTTAACCATTCCTCCTTTAATGAAAATTACACACTAACACCTCCTTGGGACCCGTGCAGCTTTTAAGTGGAAATTCAAGAGGTAATGTTATTTGAAAATGTGTAATTAAGGGCGTTAAAAAAAAAAACCCAACAACCATCATGGTGTTTGAGTTTTGAGTTTGACTACAGGCACGGAGAGACACATTAATGCATCTAATTAAGGCCTCATCAAAATCGCAGACAGACGGCACTCTTTCATAAAAATCATAAATTGCGTTATCAATTATTCAGGGCAATGCCACGACTTCATTTTCATCCCTTTTGCGTTTTTAATTAGCACCATCCACAGCTTTGGTATTGACATTAATTTGATGGCAATTTATTGATATTTCAGCGTAACCTATTTAGGCTGAGTGCAATTACCAACAAAGAGAAGCAGATAGATAGCGGCGTTAAGAGGTGCGTCCCGTGCTTTTGTAAATCAAGGTGAGGAGTTGCCGCCGGCTGCGCTGACTGAATCTAACCGCTCTCGGTGGTCATCAGCGGGAAAAAGATGCGAGTCACCCCATTTCCAAACGAGAGGAAATAATCAATAGAAATTGACGGGAGATTTGTGTTTAATTGATCCTGACAAAAAAGGGGAATTTACATAAGCGAGCTGACCCGGGTGCTGATAAGTGCTCTCGTTCTGTTGCCTCTCTGAACTTGTTTTAAACTCGAAGAAGGGGGGGGGGGGGGCAGGGGGAAGGGGGGAGAGAGGGGGGGGGGATACACAACAATGCATATGAGCTGCCAGCGGTTTGCCACAGCCTCCATCTCTCATTTGGTTATTCACACTCTCTCAGCATGGTGTTATGAGCTCAGCAGTTGATCCCGCAAGAAAAGGCTGATTTATGTGAGCATGACCAGAGGGAGTTAATGTATTCTCTCATTAAAATCCACTTTACTTAGGCTGAAAGTCAATCAAAGGCTGGATAGAGACTGAATCAAAGTGAAGGGAAATGGTCGGGTGGGAGGACTAATATGTTACATTAGATCTAACGGTGGTCGTAATGCAACAAAGATGTTGTGAAAACACAGAAATGCACTGGAGATGCTGATGGGAGCTGCAGAAGACGGAAAGTGAGCGATGGCGTTAGTGTGTTTTTTCCGTGAGCCGGTGGTGAAGGCGGGGAGGAGCGGCAGCACTGGGTGGGGAACGTGCACCTCCAGAGGGCTCGAGCCACCATCGAATCCCCATCTAGAAACATGTGAGGCAGCCAGTTGCACGGAGAGAGACAGTGAGACGAGGGAGGAAATAAAGAGCTTTATTGGAATAAAAAAAATAAATAAAAAAATAAAAAGCTCGGAACAAAAGCTTTTCCTTACGTTCCGTCTTTTGCTGTTCATGCTTTAAAAGTGTTGTAATATAAATATAAATTACCTAAAGATCACGCTGATGTATGCTAATAATATAATATAACATACTACACATGTAGTCTTGCTGTATTTATGATGGTTGGAAGGACATGGAACTATAGGAGTTATATCTTTATCTTGCTCCGTCCATCAATGTCTCTCCAGTATATCAGAAGTCTGGAACATTATTTATTTATTTATTTATTCTGAATGCGTCATGTGTCCTCAGTCTTTGCGTGAAGTTTATATTTATGTGTTTCTTTGTGCTTGTAAGGTTATACTGTACATTTGTAATGTTTAGTCTCATCAGTTATACGTCATGAGAGCTGCATACGTCTGTTCTGTAACAGCTTTTATTGGGATACTTATCGTTTACGTTATATTTCACGACATGTGCTTTGATGGTTTTATGTTTGCTTTGGGGTTGCAACTAACAATGGTCTATAAAATGTTGTTTAATGGTGAAAAAAAAAAAAACGCCAGTAGGTGCTTAACACCGCGTTGGCATATTCAAACAGCTTTGTTTGTTTTGTCCCACCAACAGTCCAAAACGCAAAGATATTAACTTTTTATGTAATTATATGAAAATAAATTTAAAAAAAACAAGCAAAGAAGTGTTTGTTGGTGTATTTGCGTAAAAGAATTATCTTTTTTTTTTTATCCAACAGGTAATACGTTGACTATTTGTTTCAGCTCTTATTTGTTTCTTTTAATTCGTTACATCATCCCGCCCACGGTCTAAGCGTGGACATGATACTTCCGGCTAAATCTGGCAAATTTAAATCACGCTAATGTTTTTTAATGTCTGCCGTCCTTCGTAGATCAATAAATAAATAAATAAATAAAGATTTTTTTTTTTTTTTTATTCAGAGGAAGAAAAAAAAAAACACATCAGCTAACACCGGCCGCTTTGCAGGATCAATATGAATTCAGAGTTTAGGAGGTGACCCCCTTTTTCTCGGCGCAGGTAGAAATAAAAATCAGCTCGTTGTCATATGTTTTCTCTCTCCGGTGCTTAGTCCTCGGACTGCTTGAGCGCGGGGGGCTCTCACGGAGAGGTATTGCATTGAATGCGGCATCGGGGGGGGACCTGACCCCCGCGTGAACTCTGCTGATGAGGTGAAACAGAAGGCAGAGAGAAGGCAGAGAGAAGCCCCCCACCACCCACCCCTCTCCACCCCCTTCGGCCCTGAGGGGGCTGCAGGGAGGAATGCTGCTGACTCTACAGACGGAACGAGAGAGAGAGAGAGAGAGAGAGAGAGAGAGAGAGAGAGAGAGAGAGAGACATCCTCTCCGATACTGTCCTTGATTAGGAAAAAGGATTCACTCAGTGCACCTTCACCCACCCGGCGCTCAATCTGCGAGCAGGCCGGAGCTAAATTGATACATTTTTCCTCATTAAAGCAGGAGGCCTTTGCGGCGCGTCCCTCCAGCGAGGCGGCCGAACAGACGGGAGGAGAGAGACTGAGAGGCACTGAGGTTAAGGGCAGAATGTCGTCCCTGCCCTCCTCTCCTCCACCGTGATTTGATTAGGAGCTCGGTCATCGATTCATAAAGCGTGTTTAGAACCTCCTAATGCATGTGTTTGAACCAAAGACAACACGCAGTGCATTATGCCAGCCCGCATGAAGCTCGTGTCCTCGTCTAATAACGTTTAATGGGACCGGGAATTTATGCAGGAGTGATTAAGGAATTTTAAACAACAAGATCTCTGACTCCAGATAAAAGCTTTACGACCAGAGCGAAGGATAAAAAAAAAAAAAAACTTTAATACACGCAGAGAGAGAGAGACGATCAGGTAAATATTTGATATCGCAAGATCCGGATTCTAGAAATTCAGTCGTATTGCAACTTTAAAACGCAGTGCGGAGATTCCTCTCCCCTTTTATTGCTCGGACACAGTCCGTTACGCTCGATGCAATTTGGAAGAAGAAGAAGAAATCAAATAAATAAATACATTTCTGATTGGATGTCAAGTCATTCCGGGGCCGCGTTTGGTTCTTTTCCTACATTCAAACACACAAGGCCGGCCACAGCGAAGACACTAAGGGGCTAAATTTACTACGTGACATCGGCTTCCCCCTGGGCAGCCATAAGCAGCGTATACAGCGACCCTGAATTTCCCTTTTCCAGATTTACTACCACTATTCAAATGCTTAACTGCAGATACAATGATCCTCTAATCGCTGGGGATGGTTTTCAGCTGCTTCGCTGACAGACACACACACACACACACACACACACACACACACACAAAAAGAAAGAAAAAGAAACAGTAGTAAGAATATAAATACCAACAATGGAGGAGTTTGGGCCCAGAGGAGAGCCTACGTATCTGTGATGAAAACGGGATATAACACAATCAACGACAGAGCCTGGAGGGAAAAACACTCGGAGAAAATCGACACACTCGCTCTCTGAATGTACAGTTATTGCAACTTTAAAATGCTTCTGTTATTTCCACTAAAATGCTTTAAATATAATTTCCGCCATAACGGTAAGTTAGTATGTTCGCGGGGGCCGTGTTATTGCACCGTGGTTTCTGAGCAATATCTCATGCCTATTACCTTTTTGATATAATTGGTCTTATTTTATAGTCACTGCTGTTACATATTATGGCAATAAACAATTATATGATGCTATCATTCTTTGACACCTTTCATAAATCCAATGGGCAACAGGTGTTTCAGAGGAATTATTCTGTCCAGGAAAATAAAGCAAAACGCTCAACGGAATTGAGTCTTGTTTAAATCTGAAGCAGGCGGTTTCGTTTAAATTAATTTTATTTATGTTATTGTTCGTGGACCAGGTTATGTTTTTTTTGTTTTTTGTTTTTACTTATTAAGATTCATATAAATAACCATAAATAACATAATAAAAACAACAGTTCTTGTTAATAAATCAGATAGACGGGATTTTATATAGATAATTTTTCCATTAAATGGCACAATACATTTTATTGTTTTTTTTGTATCTAAATTCTGTGCTCTGAATTATTTTCGTATTCTTATATTGTTTCCTATTATTTAAACGGAAATATGGATGATTTTGAGAAAGCTGCAATTAAATAAATAAAGTATTAACAGTATTCAAATTCACACATTTTATATACATTTTTATAACCGGTTGAGATTTACACACAAGTAAGATAATAATTGAGAAAAACTAAAGATATTTCGAGATATATATTTTTTTATAATTTAGAAACTTTAATTTATAACCTTTTTTATCTTTTCTATTGGTTTAAAAATCATAAAGAAATCTGAAAAAAGTAAAATAAAGTCTTTGTTGGCGTGTTTCATTCGGAGGAAACAACCTTTATGACAGTAACTGCAGCAGAAGTGATTTAACTCTGATTTTATGACCGAATACAAATGAACTCATCGAAAAATATAACAATAAAACAATCACAATACTCCAGTTTGCACATTTTTTTTTTTTTTTTTTTTTTTACAGTTTTACCAGACGAAAAAAAAAAACTACAAATCACTGAACATATTTAATTTAGTAAAATAGCCTGACCTGCTAAATTTAAAAAAAATCAATAATATAACCATGTTTACTTAAGCCTGGCATTTAAAAAAAAAAAAAAAAAAAAAAAAAAAAAGTTGCCCCTTTAACTGTTATCGCATTTTGAAAGTTAATTATCTCATAATTGTTTTCTTTAAATACAACACATTACAGTTTTAGTACTGTAAAACAGTACGAACAGTACTCTGATTCCCTTTCTTTGAGATAAGCTAACTTGCAGCCTAAATCAATACAAAATACATACACACACATATATATATATATTGTAGATAAGGATTCTTGCAACAGCATACAAGCCCTCGGCAGCCTTGTCCCACTTGGCACACACACGCGCGCGCACACACACACGCACACACACACACACACACACACTGCTGACTACTTCCAGCCGAGCGGAGATCCCGGCGTAAAGAGGGATGCATCCTCAACATCCTCAAATAACTCCACAAGGGCATGTTAATGACCTTAAAGTGCTACATTACAGCAACAATTAAACAGAGGGATCCCAGAGGCATTGGGAGCCGCGGTGTCACTGTCTGTGTACAGGCCAACACATCTCTCCCATCTCCATTTATTTCCCTAAGAAATCAGCGGGGCCACCTGGGCTTGGCATCGAAACTTCATTCATCTCCAGGAATGGATTCCAGTGGAGGGCAAAATCAAATTCTCATTTGCAAGGCAAGGGGAGAAAAGAGAGGGAGTGAATGCTGGAGGTACCTGGGAACGCTAACCTCTGGGTGAACCCGCCGCATCTGATAGTTTTGCTATTTGTCTGTGACATTGACAGCTCTGGGGGAGATTAGGAGCCACCCTGCCCCAGCTTCCCCACTTTGCATTCTGCCTATGTGCCTCTTTACAGATGGACTGCATTTCACTTCGCCTGTTTTCCCTGGGTTTCAACAACGGCGCTACACCAGAGGCAACCAAGGGATGTAATTATATGCAATGCAACAATAAAACAAAGCAAATGAGGGGAGAGCTGCATCAGAGGGGCTTAAAAAAAAAAAAAAAAGGAAAACGAGAGGATGCAAAAAAACAAAATACAAAAAAAAAGACACGGTGTGGCTTTCGGTGGTGGGGGTGAAGCCGGAGAGGAGAGTGATGGATGCCCTTCGGTTAAATACGTCCAAATCCCCCCTTCAAGCCGCTCTCTTCTTGCCAGGCAGCGTGAGTGAGTGTGCGAGAGAGAGTGTACAAGATTAATAGTGTAAACAGCGAGGGAGAGAGGGAGAGAAAGGCAGCAGGGAAAGAGAGAAAGAAAAGACTATCAGCATCTGCAGCAGCACAGTAGCCCTCGGGGAATAGTGTGAACTTTTGAACCTTGGTGGCGAGCAGTCGCAGCGATGCACAGAGCTCCTGCCTCGTAATGTGTGTGTGTGTGTGTGTGTGTGTGTGTGTGTGTAGAAAAGCACACAGGCTTCAACACAGTGTGAGAAAGAGAAAGAGAGAGCAAGAGAGAGAGAGAGAGAGAAAGAGAAAGAGAGAGAGAGAGAGAGAGAGAGAGAGAGAGGAAAAGGGGAGTGAGGGAGAACGAGGAAGACTGGAGGTCATTAACATATTCCTCGCTTCCTAAACGAGCTGCCGCTATCCAAATGTCAAGAAATCCATACACCGATGAATGCCACGAGAAATCCATCTCCACTTTCGGGGCGGATGCTCTGACGGAGAGATACAGTAGATGGCTATCAGAGAAACTCCAAAGAAACTTCCTGACTGATGACCGAAGGCCCCAGTAACTCACGGGGACTCTGGGCCGGGGTGCAGACGGGTCACGGGGCGAGAGGTCAGAGGTCAAGAGTTCAGTGCGTGGGCAGACAGCATGACCGCGGTGGGGGTCGACAAACCTGCGAAGAGGTCACCGAAGCAGACCGAAAATACTGTCCAGGTGCTGCACAAAAAAACGGGATAAATGCGACCCGAGTTAAATCAGCCGTGTTTCAGCATTTTTGTGCCTTTAATGTAATTTCTTCCTCCGTGAAGCACCCAGAAAACTCTCTCTCTCTCTCCCTCTCTCTCTCTCTCCTTCTCTCTCTCTCTCCTTCTCTCTCTCTCTCTCTCTCTCTCTCTCTCCGCGACTTAATTTGCCTTCAAAACACAGACAAGGGGCCAGTTGGCACTTTACACACTGCTGATTAACCCTCTAATGGAGCACCGATCCGTCAGCTGGCAACGGGTTTTTTTTTTTTTTTTTTTTTTCGCCCATCTCACCAGCCGAGAGACCCGGGCGTGCACCCTCGAAAGCACTTCACTTCATACAGCTTTTTAAAGCTGCAGCCCAAATGACAAAAATTTAGATTTAATATTCTATTTACCGGCACTGCGTAATAATGTTGTTACTGTGCATTGGCTCCTCATATTCAAATGAGAAATATGCAACAGAGAGGCATAAATTCAAATTGGTTATCCTCCTGCATTCTATTGCAAGTAATTGGTTTAGGAAATTGGGTCGGCAAAGTAATCACTGACAGGAGTCACATTCCTGCATTCTTTAAATAGGCTGGTACAACAGAACGCCTTTAGTGCTGCTGCTATTAACTGACTAATGACCAGGAATTAATAAGCAACTATTTTGATCATTGATTAAACATGTAGGTAATTTTTTTCTGGTGAAGATGCCAAACATTTCCTTTCTCTCAAAATGTAAGAAAATGCTTTTCTTTGTCCAAAAACTGCAAATGTTTGGGTCGAGAAACAAGCAATGTGAAGAAATCCCCCTTTCACATTGAGGTAATTGTGACATTTCTCACTGTATTCAGACATTTTAAAGACCACATGGTGAATTGATTAATCAAAAAAAAAAAAAAAAACTATTAAAATAATCATTACTTGCAGCACCACCTGCCCACGTGTCAACGTAAATGATCTCCGAGACATTTCTTATCAATCTCAGGTATTAGATAACGTATGCCAGATTATATACAGCGACACAAACAGATGGAGTCACGTGACATGAGGAAGGCGCAACACGCACGTGGCATCGAGGTTTTTTTGTGAATAAATTCCACATCCGCACCGTAACAGAATCATTACGACCGCAAACGAAGACGAGGGGAGACGCGTCGAAGAGAGCCTCATCTTTTTCTGAAAACGCCTCCCGGGAATAAAAAAACAAACAAAAAAAAAAAAAAAAAAGCACTTTCACGCGGTGCTCTGTCATCGCCGCAGCTTCCAAGCAAACATCCCCGAGCGCCCAGCGGTGCTCCACCAATCAAAGGAAAACAAACAGGCCATTTCAACTTCGTAAACTTGACCTGCAAACAGCATGACAGGGCTAAAAAGCCCCCACATCTACAGCTGTCTCCTGGGGGTCTATGTGTGTGTCTATGTGTGTGTGTGTGTGTTAAAGGAGAATACACGCTGGAGGGGTATAACATATTTGTTGATGCATGCTAAATGTATTGGAATGGCAGAGAGAGAGAGAGAGGGGGAGGTGGAGGGTGGTAAAGGGGGCAGACGAGGCCGGGGTGAGGCTGCGTGCTCGCTCAGGTCACCGGTACGGTCGGCGGGTGAAACTCAGTTCACATTACCATGCAGACGCCCGGGCTAACAATGGAGGCTCCATCTGTTCCCGTCAGCCATTACAAATCTGGTGTCACCCAGTCCGCTGAAGACAACAGGCCACCGCATCTAATCAAACGGCGCAGGCTCCTCCTGCGCGTAAAAAAAAAAAAAAAAAAGCAGCCATCGACTTCACACTCACTCACTCTCTGGTTAGGGGACAGAGAGCAGCGAAAGGCAGGCAGTCGATTAACACGGATAATACATTCTCAGAGTCACAAAGTCTCTTTTGTGTACAGTAGCCTCAAATAAAACGACACAATTAAACTTGAGAGGAAAAAAAAAATACTCGATTTTCAAACCTTCTCTAAAAAAAAAAAAAAAAAAAACACACAAAATTATCTTTCATTTTTTTTTTTTGCATTTAAAAAGGAATAAAAGAAAATTCAAAATCGTCACCATGGATGATTGTTCCTCCTAAAAAAAAGAAAATGCGACTGATTTCATTAAGTGGTCATGCCATTATTTTCCACAAACACTCCCTCTTCCATTGAAAATCCGCCCGCCCAGCAGAGAAGTGTGAGCCATTTCTTTCAACCGGCTGTGAACAGAGAATGAACTATGAACTCCACATGCCCTTTTTGGTGAGGACACAGGCCATTCACTACCAACATGGTCGCAGCAATAAAAAGACACAGAAGCTGTGAGGTGTGAATTTGTCTTACAGAATCAAATGTTATGATTATTGATCCGACAATAAAAATGTGTGTTTTTTTTTTTTTCTTTCTTTTTTTTTTTTAGTTGTTTAGCGTCGATATTCAAAGTAAAAATGCAAATGAAAGAAGAAGGAAGATTCTGGAAGTGCTGCATAATTGGCTATTTCTCACATTTAAACGCCAACAACACAATGTTGGAGCTTTAACAACTATCGCATCCGCAGTAACAGACGGCGTAGTTTTTGGTTGGGCTGTTATTGTTATGGCCTTAAGGGAATTTTTTTAAGCATTTTATTGTTTGATTTTGTTTGTTTTCCCCGAGGAAACCTCGCCTTGTTTATTCTGAAATGAACAATTCAAAAAAATGAATTATCATTGTCTTGTGGTCTGTCTTCCCACCATCTGCCGTGATTTGTTTACTCTATTTTTCCAGAGTTTCAAAGAAAGCCGGCAGTTACTCTTTTGTGGGGAGAGGACCGGAGAGTTCATTAAAGACATTTCCAAAAAAAAAAAAAAAAAGGAGATTATTTTATTTATTTATTTTTTACTACATCCAGCTGGCATCGAGTATTTTTTTTTTTTTCTTATTGGGAAATTCCACATGATTCCAGCTTCACCTCATGGAAAGAAGTTTAAAAAAAAAAAAAAGAAAGCACAGGGCATAGATGGGCACCTGAGGCAGCCGGGTCAATAAATGCCCACCTGCGGCATGTCACGTCAAGGGCTATTAGCTGGCACATAGAGTCAGAAATACAAAAAAAAAGGTCTGAACTGGAGGGGAGGGCAAGTCCAAAGAGGGAAGATAGAGAGAAAGATTGATAAAGGGAGAGAGGGATGGAACACACATGGCCCCTCAGGTACAGTGTTGTATTTCAAACCCGGTTGTGAAAGAATAGAGGGGCTCGGGGTCAATCAATCACGGCATTAGCCTGCAGCTACAAAGCCTCCTCTCTGTGTGGCCTGCCTCCCACAGTCCACACACTCAGCTCAAGGGGACGGATCAGGAGCCGGGGATCCGCCACTGGAGGGAGCTCTAGGTCCCCAATCCGGCCCTCTGTGAACTCACCGGCTACCCCCCCCCCCCCCCTTTTTTTTTTTTTTCCTCCAGCATCAGGACGGCCTACCTGCCTCCACTGGCCCCAGGAGGAGGAGTCACTGATGTCACCGGAGAGGTAGGAGGCCAGAGAAAAGGAAGGGGGGGGTGGGTGGGTTAGGGGTGTGGGGGGGGTTCACAGATGTGGTCTGCAACAATATACAGCAGAAGGGTTCGACTGTGCTTCCTGTGGCGAGGTGTAGGTGTGCCAGCGAGGAACGGCGAGGGCAGCTTGTTAAAACTGCATTTGTTTAGTTTTCTCAGAGGAATACCGCATCGTCTCCTGTGACACCCACTCCTCCTCCTCCTCCTCCACCTTTTCCCTTTGTTGGTGCAGCATTCCTCGCAGCCTTTTCGGCATGTTCACACAGATAATATAGACGTGCGCGTTCCCTTGTTAGGGGTAAAAATTTCCCTCCGGTGTCCTTAATTTAAGTAGATTGTATGAAATGCATATGTGTAATCTGGGTTAATGTATGCTGCTCAAATTAAATATTGTTGTCTTTTTTCTTTTTCATTTGACGTTGTGAAGAAAAAGCCATCAGTGCTGCTTTGCCGCACATAGACATTTAGAATTAGGCCCTTTTGAGCTCAGATCTCTGCACTGCGCAAATAGCCTAAGATCTCTCACTCACACACACACACACACACACGTGCACGCACACACACACACACACACAGGGAATCAGAATCAGGACTATTGTTGACTCACACTCAGGGGCTCCATCCTCCTGGTAGTCAGAGGCGACTGAGGCGTCGTCCGACGGGGCCGAGCGACCGAGACTGGAACTGCGGTTGTCGTCAGAACCGTCGTCGTCCCTAAATTCCGCTGAATGTGTGTGTGTGTGTGTGTGTGAAACGGAGAAACACAAAAAAGACTTAATTCTATCAGAGTATGTCATCAAAAGTGCACACAGAGATAAGAGTCATAGCTGAAACAGTTCAGTGTGGTTGCATACTGGGTGATTTCACTTACATGGGGGGAAGGGGAAATCTTGAGGGTTTCTGTAAAAAGAAAACAATCAGAATAAGCATATTTCAAAATATTTTGCACTGAATTGCAAAGCTTTCTGTGCTTTCATCTGTCAGACATCTCAGCTACAGCAATGCTTCGAGCATTCAGCCACCGTTTCTTGCACAGAAAACCACAAAACCACAGGTTTTCTGTACCAGAGCAGTGCAGGAAGCCGTTTCCGGAGTCAAACTTATCATACTTTTCAAGCAAGAGTTTCCATTTTTTCGGAGGCGTTCATGTACTATTCATCATGCTTGTAAATGATACCACATTAAGATTTAATTATCCTGATCACAACAGATTATTCTATGAGATCTTTAAACACTTTTAACAACAATAAATAAGAGTGTGCACAAAGTCTTGAAGGTGACACCATTAGACGAAATTAGTTCCCTCAAATGTAATTTTCCAAACTGTGTTTAAAGCAATTACAGCAACAATTAGGGTTATTGTGCGGCATTAACAGCAAAAGTTAGATAATGGTGCCATGAAATTACATTTTGACACTTGACTAGCAAAGCTTTCCTAAACACTGATGCGATGCAGCTTCCGGAGGTAGAGTCCCACCTGACATGGACGACCCTGAAGTTGTTGAGTAGGACCATCCGTGTCTCTTGGGCATTTTCCCCCAGCACCTCGTCTTGAAGGATCTCTGATATGAACAGCTCGCAGTCTGAAGACGAACAGAAAACGCTGTAAGTGTGGCATTCATGGCGTGTGTCCCTCGAGTAATACTTTGTATGGTCAAGTTTATAATGTTTGCGAGGGACAGAACCCTCGTCGTTTGCTCAAATTATGAACTAAGATTAAAAATCTCATAATTAGGAGTTTCAAACGTGTCCTTAGTTCATGACCTCAAGTTACGAAGAGTATGGCTTCTTGTTTTGGTGACCGCGGCCTGTATGGAACATATTATTCAAACGGAAACTTATAAAACACGGATGGTTGTTGGTTTGTGGTTGTTTCTATAATGCTAGCTTGCGTCTAAAATATCGAGGCTGTTAATAGTTTTACCCTCCATTGCTTCTTCGGAGGCCTAAAAACTATAAACTACTCTTTGTTCGGCTTAACCTGTGAAAATGAAACCCAAAGACAAAGCGAGGTAAGACATTACACTTTCAGATGTCTGTAGAACGGATGAAGGCATGATTATTATTTTCTTTTACTGCGGTATTAAACTGTAAACTTGATCATAGTAATGTACAGTAAGTCATCGTAATGTTACGCAGTAAGGCCAGACCTTAGTTTGTAAAACTGGTTGGCCTACATTACTTATCTGACTCCATTTCTTTATGTTCTCCCATGTTACACAAATGGACTGACACATGCAAATGTTCTCCCAAAGGCCCCGTTTGCTGGCAGCAGTACATGCAAATTTAATCAAATACTGTACAGTTTACGGTCCATGTGTGGAGAAATATGTTTTTTTATGTTCTAGTTTTTGTTTTCGTTTGTGCCACTAAGAAGTAACAGCGGGTGCGAGGATTTTCTGAGCAACAAAATAAAGAATGAAAAGAAAGTATTTAGGTTTAGCTTGCTTAACTGTCTCGTGTGTTCTCAACTCAACCAGGAGAATCATATAATTTGTACATTTTAAATGTCATTTTGTTGCTTACAGTTACAATGTTATTTAATCACAGGATTAAAGGATAAAACTGGAGAAAAAAAAGGATATTAACAGTAAAAAATGAAGACTTTACCATCCAAAATCCGCCTAATGTCGGGTGGTAATGTTCCCATCCCTAACTTTCACCTGTCCAACTCCAGACACTTGGGTTTGCTGACTTTCCCCCCCTTTTTTCCGCCCCTTCACTCTTTTGGTTTGTATTCCACAAGGCAGCCTATGTGCACCCGGACTCTGTCATGCTGTTACAGCGCCGTGCCAGAAAGAAGAGCCTGGCACAGCCGAGCACGCAACCACCTGTGTCCTCTTGTTCTGAAACCTGACTTCCGTGCATGCTTCTACATTTGCACGAAATGGGGTGGAGCAGGTGCACGGATGACAACTTCCTCTTGCACTCTCGTTTCTCAGTCGAGGTTTGACTGACACGGAGAAAGCCCCTCTGTCTGAGCTACAATACATTGGATACCTTTAGATGTGAATACACATATTATGTACATGCAGGTCTTTGTGGTGAATCAAGAAATGAGCAACTTGAAACACCTGACTGTTGTCTGCTGCTACGAAAACATGTATCGCTGCCTCTCTTTTTATGCTTTCCGTTGTATAGACATGACGATCTGCCTCATGATCAAATGGAAATAGATAAAAGAAATCAAAGGATTTTGGTTTGTGTAACTTGCCAACTAATATATCCCTGTGTCAAAAATGTTTCCATGTCCAGTTACATTTAGAAGTGCTTCAAATGATGCAATACAATCCCCTCAGTCATACCTTCAACTCTTTAACCAAATGATCTGGGATCGCATGTCCAGGTTGGCGAGCATCTGGACTGTCGAAGAGTCCTTGAGCAAGGCAGTGCATCCCTGCCAACCAGCTCCAGATTACGCTGCTCTACAGCCTGACCTCCCTGCAAAGAAGTGGGAAGACCAAACAGATAATTTCCCCACAGGGATCAATAAAGTACCACATTATATTGAAGAAAAAAATACTTGTCAGCAAAATTGAACACCCCTTAGGTGTTTCTTCCAATTGAAAAAAAAACAACCTATCTGCAGCCAGAAGCCACTGAGATGCCTGCATCCCTGATACTGGGTTAATCATTCAGCATTACTTTTACAGTAAGCATATTGTCCTTTATGGCTCCAGTGCGCTCCCTTTGTACACCCAGGTCCAAGGGCCTTTCCCCTGATACAAAGCAGACTTTTCTGTCTGGTTCTCCTGTATATTTTATTTTCTTTACAATTTAATCATCCAGAATTAGAGTGGAGAGATTCTCACAATGGTGACCGGTTTATACAGAATGTCCCAGTTTTGTGGTGAAACAAATGGCAGTCTATCTGTGTTTTGAATTAATTATATACTAGCAGTATTACACCATTACTCATACAGCCACAAATACAACATGTTTATTCCACTAAGTCGTCTGAAAATAATGTTTCACAAGCTGTTATCCTTTCCCTCATATTGGTTAACTGCTATATATATTGCAGGATAACAGCTAATGTGTCTAAAGTTAATTACATGTCCTATTTAAATTAAAAGTATGTCTGTTTGATACATGTCCGCCATCTTTGTTCGTCATCTCCGCATCGCCGGTTGGTGGACTTTATCTGCTACTCAGCAATGACCGTTGGCCCATGAATGTTATCTTATCGGTTTTATTCTCATTTTAAACTAGCTGCTGTATGTTTCCTTTAACCTAGTTAAGTGCTTAGCTGAACCGGTCTGCCGTTAAGACAACGTGTAACGGCTGATTTGTCGCTAATGGCTGTCCAATTGTAACTAACGTTAACCGCTAGCTCAGTGACGTAGCGTCATCTGACGGTTGGAAGTTGTTAGTTAGCTAGTTTAACGTTAACCCACCGTCCGGACCTCTGAAGGCAGCTGACGTCACTCCTCGACGTCGTTAAGACGACGCGTAACGGCCGATTTGTCGCTAACGGCTGTCCCGACTGTAAGTTAACCGCTAACTTAGTGACGTAGCGTTATCTGACGGTTGGAAGCTTGTTAGTTAGTTAGCGTTAGCTAGTTTAACGTGAACCCACCGTCCGGGCCTGTGAAGGCAGCTGACGTCAGTCCTATAACGTCATTATTTCAAAGTAACGTCATATTTACCACCTAACGTTGCACAAAGGTTGACATTAGTTTTTGTGTTTTTAAAAAGTGGCTTCATTTGCTAATAAATACGTTTCTTTTTTTCTGCTGCGTTCAAGTACTCTCACGTCCCATTCGGCTGATGAAGTTGTAAAATCGTAAATCAGATTTGTAGTTTTTTATTTTATGGTACATTTACTACTTTTATTTCTGCAACTTCGACATCTTACTGTAAAGTAAGACTCATATTTACCACCTAACAATGGTTGACATTAGTTTTGTGTGTGTTTTTTAAAAAGTAGCCTCCCTTGAATGTACACTGGCTTAATACGTTTCTCCTTTCTGCTGCGTTCAAGTACTCTCACGTCCCATTCGGCTAATGAAATTGTAAAATCGTAAATCACAGTTGTAGACTTCGACGTCTTACTGTCAATCAAAGCTGTGGTGCGTTCAGGTTCAAATGATGAGAACAAAGAAATCATGATTTCCCCGGCGTTAGCGTCCTTTTACCAACTCTTGTAAAGGCAAAGCTAATTTTAATAATTAAAACGATATTTAGTTTGAAAGTTAAGAAGATAGAGTTTAGTTTAACACCATTAAATCAACTGAAAACATTATACGCTTAATTTAATCTATATTTTAAGTGGATTTTTACAGGAAACAATTACGATATATACGTTTCTCCACGACCTTTCTGCTGCGTTCAAGTACTCATATCGTCCCAATCGGCTAATGAAGTTGTAAAATCGTAAATTACAGTTGTAGACTTCGACATCTTACTGTAAATCAAAGTTGTGGTGCATTCCCATTCAAATGAGGAACATTATAACATAATAGATGACCTGTAATAAAAATCCAACCAAACAGCTGCATCAAAGACAATAAAATACATATCCACATGGACTAAAGTGATGTTTTATCTAAGATATACAGGAATAAAGGATGTAACAGCAAAGGCTCAATTACCAAACCAGATAAAGAAATAGCTTAATAGTACATCTTGTCAAATCGGGTCTCAGAAATTCTCACTTTCACTGTTTTAAATGAGAACAATCACCACTTTAATGGGTCTTTGATTTAAGCTTGAAAACTAATTGGGGTATTTCAGACAACACGTGAAGGCCGCATCACTAAATTGGCCCATCACTATATCTGACAGGGCGTGGATGAATGGGTTATATTACCAGTGGAGGGTGAACAGCAATGGGGTGCTCTGGACTGGGCTTTTATATACGCGGTTGACATTAGTGTAGAGGAGGTATTGGTGGTAGTAGTAATAGAAACAGTGGTGGGTCTGACTATCGCCTTATTGATCCTGTGTTACTGAAACACTACAAGGAAAGCCATCAAGGAACCAAAGCTCAATCAGACGCTGCTCACATCGACAGAATACACCGGATACCAGTCGAGGCCAGGTTGAACTAATGTGTATTCAAGCTTGTAAGATGATTATTTCATATCCTGGGCAACCTCACACATGCACAACATTAATTGCTATTTCATGGACTAAAAGACCTGAGTATTTTCACAGAAATTGGTCTGATTGCAACATCTAAATTGTGGTGAAATAAAAGGCTGTGTGCGTGGATAATTTGCACGTTTGGCTTTAAACACATGTTGTACCTGCTAAAATAAATGTAAGAATGTGTAACTCATTTTTGGTTTTCAAAATTATTGTTTTTAAAGCTATTTTTGGAGGGTTACAACTGTGAATGAAATATATATATATGATAGGAATATATAAGCATTATGCTTCTGCCTGTACCTTTTCAGTCATATTGCATATTAGATTGTGTATATAGGCTTTACTCATTGTATTGTATGTGATGACTGAATAAAATACTACTACTACTACTACTACTACCTGCAGGCCAAAGACTTTAAATGTTTTCTAGGTGCTGCACTAATCTTAAAATCTTGAATTAGAGTAAAAATGCCCCCCTGTGTTGCATTTCTACTCTTAAATAAAACTATATTTTCTGCAGGAGTAACTGCAGTTTCCTGTATTTTTTTTTTTTTTATATATATATAATTTTCAGTATTTTATTTTTTGGGTATTTCATATTGAATGCTAGATATTTCACGGTGGTTCTCCTTCGCTGTCACCTCCCCACAGGAAGCCACAGGGTCAGGGCGAGTTGAGTCCCATGTCAGAATTGTCCCCACGTTGACCTGCGCCTGACTGGCCTCCCAGCAAAAAGCCCCTGTGAAGGTAAGAGGAACTGGGGTCCCCTCCCCTGGAAAAAAGGGTTCCCTCCCCCTGACAGCTCCACAGAGCCCCAGCCACCTGCCTGCTGGGTCGGCCCCATATGAAAAGGGAAGCCCTTTGTAATCCGACGGGGATTACACCACCCAACAATGCACCGCTGAAAGAGCGACAAAAGCCCTGTATCAAACGCAGCTGAGGGGGAGCGAGGCTATGATCTCCCGCTACTACCAACACTGACTCCTCCGCCACCTCTCATCTCCCCAAGAGGCTCTTCACCCCCCCCCGATCCCCCTGCCCCCCCACACCTTTAGCATTCGCTGCCTCTGTCCTCCTTCTGCCCTCTCATCTTCAGGATCTGGCCTTTTATCAGCGCATTCCTTTTCATTTGCATTGCGGTGTGGGGAGGGACACCGGGTCTCTCTGATCTGATACAGAGCCGGGACAGAGTCAGGAGGATCCTCAGGGCATGAAGGGGGTGTGTGTGTGTGTGTATCCTGTCCTACATAAACACACACACACACACACGCATACACACCACATTGCATTCTCAAGATAGTCAGCAACTCTTTGGCCGTCCAGAGGGACAAACAGTGAAGCACCCGTGCAGGTCTTTCAGGCTCTCTGCCTTTGTCTTTATTTCAGAAAAGGAAGTGATGTGATTGAGGGGCACGTTTTTTGTTTGTGTCTAAAATTAGGAATTTGCATCCAAGATTCTGTCAAAAGATAAAAAAAAAAAAAAAAAAAAAATGGTGTAAAGATTTAAGCTGCAGATTATATACCGTTCCCATTTGTTTTCAAAACCACGGCGTAAATCACTCCGTAAGAATAGGTGTCACCTTACCCAGCAGCAAATATCTCAAGTCGCTGCTCCAATGTGGCCCGAATATAAACACAGCAGATTCAAACCCGTGATACAAAAAAAAAAAAAAAAAAAAAAAAAAAAGGTGTTTGGCCTGATTCTTAAGGGTCCGTTGCAAATGTTTGTGTTGCTCCAGGAGATAAAAAGAGGTAGTTTACTTTTCGGATTTCCTCAGTATCATTGTATTCCCAACCCACCCATTGCTCAAACATATGTCAGTGTAAGCGGGGGGAGAGAGGGAGAGAGAGGGGGCTTTGGTGGCGGTGAAGTTAAAAAAAAAAAAAAAGTGATGATAGATTGAGGACACAAAAGACAGAGGAGCAAATGTGTTGCGCTAAATCTACAACCTTCAGTGAGCCACATATTGACTGACTCAGAAGGGGTTACCTCAGCTTGTACTCAGATCAATGTGAGCCCTGAGAGCATTGAATAGAAAATCATTCAAATTGTATTATGTTAGGATATATGAGCCATTTCAAAATATTAATTCAGCATTATTTGAGGTGTCTGTTAGGGAGAGCAGTTACAGCTTCGCAGTGCGTTGACTCGACTGAGTGATCGCACACCTCTATTACACGTGATGTATGAATGTGTGAGAGGGACCTATTTTTCATTACCGAGACATTGTCCCCAGAGGCGGTTGTTAAAGAAGAATCTGTGAATTATCCCCCTGGAACAACTGGCCCTTGTCACGAGCCAGCTAGACGGCGAAGGAAAGGAAAGGGAAAGGAAAGGAAAGGAAAGGGGGGGAGAGGAGGAAAGGGAAGCGCAGCACTATTGATATCGGAGGGATTGAGAGACTGGAAGGACGCCAGAAGAGTGTGTGTGCCTGCACACTGCCGCCTCTCCCTCTGTCCAGTTAATTGGAATACAAAGCAGAGCGGGGTCGATGAGAGAGTGGTGAGGACGAGGAGGAGGAGGAGGAGGAGGAAGGTGGTGGTGTGGAGGGGGGGGGGGGGTAGCTGCTGTCTGTCTCCAGCAACGCTCAACCTTCACTGCTCGCTGGGAATTGACTTGGGGAACCAGCGAGCGAGACCGACACACTGTCACTGGTAAAATGAACTGTCACCTTGCATTTCTCAGCCTCCTGGCGGCATCGAATTGGCCGCTTTGAACCATGTGACGTGACACTGATTGAGTTCTGGTCCCCCCCTCTCTCTATCCCTCCCCCCCCCTCCCTTCCCCACCCACCCTCCTGGGCTCTAAAGGAAGAAGCCGGTTTAATTCCCAGTGTACAGCCTCTCCATGCAAAGTGTCCCGGAGGCAGTGGGGAGGTCGGCGTTGTCTTCAAACCTTTCATGGGTGCCCCTCTTCTTCCTCACCGCCCCTCATTACTTCATTGTGCTGCTTCGTTACGCCGCCTCTCGGCTAGTCTTGTTTTTCTTCGCGGCGTATAGTCATGGCGGACTGACAGGCAGCGCAGGAGGAGGAAAACTATTAGGGGTAGCCGTTTGGATCCTGGAGGCAATCCCAGGGAGTATTAAGACGTTAACCCTGGCCAAGTCACTTGTCTCTCTCAGTTACTATGCTGATGGAGAGGGGAAAAGGATGCAGGGGGGGGGGGGGGACCCAGGAGGCTGGGGCTTCAGGTCGGCTGGCGCTTCCAGATCCAATAGAGCCTAACTCGGATGGGGGATGGTTGTCAAGAATCTCCCAGCCTCGGCTCAAAAGAGCCTCAGTGCCTTAACAAAGGAAGCGAGACCGGTTCATAACTAGGCAGCGTTTCCCCGCAAAGGCTTCGAACTGTGGATATTAAATTAAAATTGATAAATATCTACAGAATAAAAGTCACATATGTGACTGCTCACAATTTCTTTAGTTACTTCTGATTTCCAACTCTTTGTCACCTCCTTAAAGAAGCGCAAAAAAAAAGTATAGTTTCCATTAAAATGAATATTAATATCAAGCGTATGGATATTTAAATGCGTTGTCACGTGTTTTACCTTTTAACCCATCGATGTTTGTGACTTGAACAACGTCTGGTGTTTGAGAGTTTCGGATGCATTCTTAAAAAAAAAAAACTATAATTGTCTGATTTCTTGATTTGAAATGTGACTGTTTTTACTTTTGTAATAATTTAAGTAATCAGGAAACTAATATGCAAACATTTTGATGAATCATTCCATTTGTTTCAAGCGAAACACGAGAAACATTTCATGGTTCCAGCTTCTCGAACGTGAGAATGTGCTGCTTTTAATTATTCAATGATATAGTAGATTAAATATATTTGGATTTTTGACTGTTAGTCAGAAAAAAAAAGACATTTCATGGCTTCAATTTGGGCTTTTTGAGCATTTTTAACTCTTTTTCCGGTTTTTTTTAAGAGACCAGGCGATTAAGCGAGGAAAGAATCTGCACATTTAATCCATGATGAAGATAGTCGTTAGTTGAAGCCATTAAATTCCTCTCTCCATCGTGATAATAAAAACAACGGGGACAATGATGGAAATATGACTTTATCGTTCTATTGCTGAAAAGATCTGATGTGTTTTATTTCACGAATTTAACAAAATAATGCTCCGTATACTAGAGAATCTACTGTATGTGTGATAGATAAGCTGTGTTTGATAACTAGCAATAAAAGTGACTCCCCTGTTGTATCTCTCAGATGACCAGCCCCCCCGTTGTCCCATGAATACTGTATCTAGTTCCCCTTTGAAGCCCCGGGACCCTGCAGAGTGACATGCGACAGAGGAACTGGTAGAAAACCAAGGAAGTGAGCATGGCAATAGACTTGTAAAAGAGCCTGCAACAACTGCAAGCAGCATGGGGTACAAACAGCTCGGGGTTGACCTCAAACAGAGTGCAGAGGGAGGCGGGCCGGAGAGAGATGCGTAAGATATCTGAGGAGGAAGAGGTTGGCTGCCGGATGTATTAATAGACCTCGTGTTTGTGCAGTCAGGTGATCGTGCTGCAGAGCTTTTGATTGTTTTTTGCCATCATGAACGATCTTCCCTCTTGTCGCTCAGTGTTCATTAACCATCCTCTCCTCTCTCCTCTCTCCTCTCTCCTCTCCTTGCCCTACATTCTGCCGGCAGAAGGCGAAGAGCTGAATCCGAAGGTGAAAAACATCCTCCTCCTCTTCCCCCATGCTGAACATCTGTCTCCGCGGCGTTGGCTGCAGCACCGACTCTGACACCTCCAGATGGAGAGCCCGCTGGGAGCGCTGAGGTATTACCTACAGAGATGGCAGGGATCGCACCTCTGGAATGAAGTCCCACACTTGTTTTCTGCACCGTCCCCCTTTTCTTTTCTTTTTTTTTTTTTTTTTTTTTGGTTGTTGGATCTGTCACTATTCACCTAATCGATTGTCACCTCCCCAGTCCTTGGCCTTGTGACTCATCTGGAAGCTTTTGGCTTTCAAAGAAAGGCACGACAACAAAACCTCTCAGCCCCTTTTTCTAATTTACAGTAATGGGCCGCGTGGTACTTCAACTGTAACTTCTATTAGTGGAACTGTATTCATTTTTAATATAGTTGTAGGAAAACTGCATGCGGATACATTTCAAATGATTGCTGATCTCCATTTCATAGAAACATGCCCTGAACCTACAGAACAATTTTTAGTTTGCATAAAGCGGAACATTGACTAAATGGCATTTAATCTTTTTTGTCTGAATATTAAAAGTGTAACTTCACCTCCAGGTCTGAGCTCGGTGACATCTCCCGGCCTCTTCTGATTTTAAAAGCCGTTAACATTTTTCTTTTATATGAATTCGCATGACGTCCCCGACCGGTCGACTCCATGTCGGCACCGGATCAGGGCTGATTTAAAACAGAAATAACGTACATATTTTTATAAATTTTGCAAGAAGAAATGTCAATTTTTTTTTCAGCGCTGATGTGTTGCATCACAGTCCCACCGCTTAGTTTGCAGTTTAAATGTGCAGCACCTCTTCGAAGGAAATACCTGCAGAAATCTCAAGTGTGAGAGGCCCGAGAGCCGACTTCTCCGAGCCACTCTGGTGTCTTGACAGATTGACTCTGCATTCATTTGTGCCTGAACTCTGTGTGAACCGCCGCTTTGGGGAAAAAAAAAAGGGCACCAACAGGCCAGAAACTGTGTGCGCAAACCCAACACCCAGTGCAAATATTGAAACTGCTGCCCCTTCGCCATCGGAAAGAAACCAGGTGGTCGGGTCCGGCAAACGTTGATCCTGCAGCCACAATGAGGCGCTTAAATTTCTTCTTTTTTTTAAAGAAAGAAAAAAAATGTGGTGCTTTAATTAAGAATGTTTCACTCAGATTATGTAAAATACAAGTGGATGTCATTGCAACCTGTGTCAGCTGTGTGCGAGCAGAATTTGGGTAACAAATCAAGGGTGAGACCTGGCTCCCTGGAGTTTGTTGTCATGTTTAGAGCCCCTGGAGGTATTTGGAGGTGAAAAGGTCACCGGGAACCACCCCATGTGTTGTGAAAGATGCCTCTTGTCACATTATGCAAGGGGACATTGGCGAGACTATTAATGGAAGAAGTTTGTGATGCGATTCAAAAACATTCATATTTAGAACAATTTATTATTTACATATATTTATAAAAAAAAAAAACAATAGGAGGACATTCTTTGAATTCTGAATCAAAATCAAAAGTTTGATTGGACTTAAAGGAGCTTTTTTTTTTTTTTTTTTTACACTCTAAAACATTTTCTTTTTACATAAACAGCAAATACAACACTTTTCTTTGCGTTTTATAAACTTTATTAAGCTAAAAAAAAAAAAAAAATCTCAGCGGTTGTTGGAAAATACCCTGTAAATAAATAGTGCAAACAATGACACTGATACTTCAGTGCTCCAACACAAAACACACAAGAAGGTTACAAACACGTGAACGGATGAAAAGACTTCTTCTTCTTTTTAAAGTTCCATAGAATCCAACTCAGCATGGATCATTGCACTGTGAGCAGACACAAACAAATACACAAACATACCCTGTTTACTTCACTAAGTCCACATGCAAAGTCAGTTTTTTTTTTTTTCTGGAATGGTGGGACTGAAGGAGAGAAGTGGAACACTGCTCAGGCCTCTCGGTCATATTGTTTGTTTGATATTAATCAAAAGTCACGTCACGGTTCACAGTCTTTCCCTTTTCCCTTTGGAGAGCTCTCGGGCCCGGAGAGGTTCTCCACAGGTGCCGCAGCTTTCACCAGAACGCAGGCCGACTTCTCGCGTTTCTTCTGCTTCATCCTGCGGTTCTGAAACCAGATCTTCACCTGCGTCTCGTTGAGCTCCAGACTGGCGGCGACCTCCACCCTCCTCCCCCGCGTCAGGTACTTGTTGAAGTGGAACTCTTTCTCCAGCTCGGTCAGCTGCTTGGTGGTGAAGTTGGTGCGGATCACGTTGTGCTGGCCGGGAATCCCGAACTCCGACAGGACCGCTGTGGAAAAGAGAAAAATGGATGAATGAGTGAATGAATGGATGATGGAGCATGGAGCTGAAGCGTGGCGTTAAGTTGTGAATGAAACGTGTGAGAAGGAATGGAAAAACATTAGTTGGCAAATAGACATGTTTCAGATAAATTTGGGCATCATCGAATCTACTGAATTGTGCTTTTACGCACAGTTTACGCGCACTGTGCGTCAACGGCCTCGTGGGTTCTCTGGATATCACTTAATCTCGTAAATCTGTCTCAGGATGAACGAACCTGTTTTAGGTGGGTTCCTCTTCACTTTCATCCAGTCGAATGTTTTCGAAGTTTCCTCCACATGGTCCAGATCCCTCTCCTTACTTTGGAGCGGTAGCCTCGTGTAAACACTCTCTGGGTATTCTGGCTGCCTCTGATCCCCGTTTCCAAAATGTAGATACTGGCTGCCCGTTGCAGCTCCAGGCCCGCAGCTGTCCCCGGTGTAGGGAGCCATGTTTGATCCGACGGGTGAGACCTGCGCGTGAATGAAGCTCCGGTCCTGCTCGGGCGCGAGGCCGTACTGGTGGTGTCCGTACTCCAGGGGGGACGCGTACATGGAGTTCCCCGGTGTCGCAAACTGCAGGTCCAGGCTGACGTGTGTCTGGTGGTGCAGAGGGAGACTCGGGGTCTGGTGTGGCGCAGGAGTTGCGGCAACTAAGCGCCCGTCCGGTGCGTAACTATCACTTGTTGCGCACGAGTTGGACGACACGTATCCATGGTTCAAATTGTGGTATCCGGCCTTGGCACTGAAAATATTTGCTCCCCGGTTGCACACGGGGTAGTCTAAGTAGGAGTTCATCCTGGACTTGGGCCTTTTGTTTGTTCACGACTGATCAAGACCGAGCAGTCATTAATCGGTGCTCCCTTTGCCCTAACCTTCTAGGTAGTATGTCAAAGCTGTAAAACTGCCTTCCACCCTCATATCACCTTCCTGACACAGCACGTGACCCGCTAAACGCCAATGGCAAAGGTCCTGCAGCACTCTGTCAAGTCTGCGGGCTCGTCCATCAAACGGCTCGCATTTACATGACAAACGCTTCAATCAAACTCGCTCATCCATCTGATAAGAACACAAACATCGGGACACAGTTTCAGACTGCAGTGTTACGAGAGCTCCAAATGTCAAAGTATTTAAATAACGACTATTTGATATAGTAACAATAACATGGATCGTGTATTATGTAGGTGTCGTGATAGCAAAGGGCCTTAAAGATAAGAAAACAGGGTTGTTATTATTGTCTTGAAGATGTCAAAAGTCACTAAATAGTAATAATTTGCATTTCTTTAATAAACTAAAGGCATACACAAGTAATAATACACAATTAAAAAAGTCATTTTTCATAACCTTTTTTTAATCTATTGCCTAAGTTTTAGCTGATATATATATGTTTTCTGTTGCGCGATGATTTAACTTAAATTTAAAGTTTGAGAAGGAACTGCTGACATTTAAACCAAAAAAAAAAAAAAAAAAAAACTCTCTGTAAATGTCTCTAGTTTGGTCCAAAAACATTTCAAAGAGTCCTGCAGACAGACTCCGAGTCCAAAGCAGCCTCCGTGGACTCGGTGATCCATCATGCGCTCTTTTTACAGATTGGCAGCTTGTGTGGCCCACGTCGCCCATAAAAAGAACAAAAGACACATTGAAGAACCATATAAGCCTCGCTTCTTTTTAACGACACCGAGACTATAATGTAATATCTTCCCAAAAAAAAAAAAAAAAACCTTTCACGTCCACACTCGCTCCTTAAGGACTCTGTGATTAAGTTAGAGTTAATGTGATGTTATGGACCTCAAGTGCTTTAAGCTTTTAACAAAAAAATAAATAAAAAAGTCGACATTTATTCCGACGTTGTAGCTGCTTTACACTTCTTCTTGTATACTGGTTCTTTGAGGAGTATTTACATGGAGAGTCTGGTGAGATCTCAACAAATTGCGTTTATTTATGGAGCTGAAATAACATTTTTAATCTAAGATACACAGGGTGTCTCTGGAAAAAACGTTTAGAAGAAGCCCACGCGTAAAAGTGAACACAACAATGTGCATAAAACGAATACACGTGTGCAAATACAAATAAATAGGATCTGAGGCTAATATTTCGATGCGTTGGTGCAGTAAGTAAATCATATAAACGCATGCATCAAGACAAGGCTTCTTCTATATATTAAAGGGGAAGTTATTTTGTGGAGAGTCGAGGAATTCGCGTGTTTCTGCTACAGATGAGTCAGTTTGGGGGCTTGCATGATTCTGTCCTGCGTGCAGCTCTGCGGGAAATATGACCCGTTGAGACCCACGAGTGGGTCGGTTGCGCGCGAGGTGGCGTGCGCGTCGTACCGCACGTTGAACTGCGGGCCGTGCGTGAAGCCCGGGGTATATTTGGAGTATTCTGCCGGGTACGGCGGCCGGGACTGGTGTTGCTGGGACTTGAGCTGAGGGGAGGCCGGCTGGAAGTCCCCACCCAGATGGACATAACCCAGGCTCGAGAGAGTGGGGCTGCCCGGGGCGGAGGGGGAGGACGGGGGCGAGGAGGAGGACGTGGGGGTGGGGGTGGTGGTGGTGGGGCCCTGCACTCTCTCGTCCTTCTTCTGCTTCATCCTCCGGTTCTGGAACCAGATCTTGATCTGCCTCTCGTGGAGGTTGAGCAGGCCCGCCATCTCCACGCGCCGCTGTTTGCACAGGTAGCGGCTGAAGTGGAACTCCTTCTCCAGCTCCACCAGTTGCGCGCTCGTGTACGCGGTGCGCGTCCTCTTGGAGGCCGGGCTCGCGCTCGGGCACTTCTCGTTGACGGTGCAGTCTGTGGAGACAAACGGCGAGGAAGAGAAACGGAAGGTTTGAACAGGTTGTAACGAGCGCAGGCGGGTAATGATATTCGTGACGTCACGATCCCTGTCCCGTCTCTGCTGAGTCTCAGTTTTCTATTTCTATATTTTTTATTAATGGCCTCTGTTGTTGTGAAAAGAGCATTAAACCCCCTCGGACAACCTTGAAAGTGAAAAATAAACAAAACAAACAAATCAACAACGACAACATGGCGAGAGAGGAAAGGAAAACAAGACCACACACGAGTTGTTTACTTAAATCAGGGCTTCTGGTGTGACGCAAAGATTGGAGGGTGTTTATTGGGAGAGTGGTGACCACATTTTTAAAAATGGCGTCCAAGAACTCAGCTGGCTTGTTGGTTTTTTTCTAAAGTGGTGAGTTGTGTGAGTAAATAAGGGCAGACAGAAATGTGGTGCTGTTGCTTAAATGAAGATTCAAAGCTACAGATTGTAAACAGGCCTCTGACGCAAACTTGGATAATATATTTAAAAACAACAACAACAACAAAAAACTTGATTTAAAGGGACAGATTATTAATAGGCCTTAAAAATATGAATTATTGTTAAATGAAGGGACTCTTTTAATGTTTCACTCTACTAAAATAAAACAAATAAACAGTATTTCTGTTCACTTTTACCTTCGTGTGTATTGTCCCAATCATTTATGTTATTTAAATAGTTTTTTTTGTGCTTGTTTTTATTTAAAAAAAACATATAATTAAATGAAATAAATTGTTTTTATGTCATTATAATTCTAAATAAAAAAGATGGGAGCCTAAAAAAAAAGCCCCTCCTGCTGCCTGAATGTAGCTTCATTAAAAGCCACCTGACGGTTTGAACCTCAAAAGGAGAAACTATGAACTCGTCTCCTCCTTTTTTTAGGAGCTCGTGACGCGAATTGAAAAAGGCCTCATGACGTCATACAGACCTGCGACCCTCCTGCCGGGTTTCTGATTCGAGGGCCTGGACTCTTTCATCCAGGGGAAAATCTTTTTGCTCGCGGGGAACCTGGGGTTCGGCTGCTTTGACCTCCGGGCGCACGTGCGCTCAAACGTCTCCAATTGGTGGCGCGCGGCTGCGCCGTGCACGAACCCGCCGTCCGCGTCCTCCAAAGACTCGCCGAAGAAGAAGAAGTCCTCGCGCCGGGTGTTTCGCGTCGCACCGGGCTTCTGCATTTCCATTAAACGTGCACCGGGGCCCCCTTTGACCTTCTGACGGAGCGCTGGCAGCCAAATGTCACATGGCAGGTTTCCAGAGAGCCCTGCAGCTTCTGGCCTGAGAGGATCCAGCCAAAGGAAAGGGGGGGGGGGGAAGAGACAGAATCAGGGAGGAGACCACATGATCCATCTTATCTACTCAATAGTATGCTGACATGAATAGCGAGCCTCTGACAGGCAACGGGAACGCGAGAGTTTTTGGTGGAAATAAACCTTCTGGAAGAAAGAAACACACCAAACAGGAGGAGGATTTAGTAGAAATGTGCAGGAATAAAAATAATTTAACTGTTTGGCCTCAGTGTCCTCCAACGAGGCTCATTGTCTTTTTCATTGTGTGGTGAAGCAGCTAAAACAAACAAAAATTATTATGAAACGAGGTTATTTCTCACGACTTTTGTTTTTTGTTTTTTTTTTTTTAAAAAAAAGAAAAAAAGAATAAGATATTAATAATAATGGGAATAAAGACAAATGCCGAACAGTTGCACTAATTGCACACGCACGCACGCAAAACAGGCCCATAAATAGAAAATACATTAAATATAATTATAAAAGTAAATACGTTGTCTTTTTGTTGTGTGTTTACTGAAATCACATTAATGGGCTACATTAGGGCCCGTGGCTGTTCATAAATAACAGCCCTCGTGTCAGCTAATGGATGCTCCTTGTCTGCAACATTTTCAAGGGGGGAAAAAAAATTAAATGTTATAACACAATCTGCTAAAAAACTCATTCATCTCCATCAAACACGGAAAATAAAACAGAAGTCCATTGTGCAGCTTTGAAACGCGATTTAAAGAAGAAGAAAAAAAAAACAACTTAATTAAATTGAATCCAACGGAATAGAATATTTAAGCAGCAGGTTTTTTTTTTTTTTTTTTTTTTTTTAAAGGGTGAAAAGAGACGCAGAGAGAGAATAAAGTCTGGAGGCATGCAGCTTTATGAACTCTGGTTGAACCGCGGCTGGAGTCAGGCTCGTAAATCATAAAGACACACAACCCCGTCCGCGGCTGCCTTACCTTCCACAACCCACATTCATCCCCCGCACCGAGACAGTCCTCACGCAAACAAACACACACGCGGCTTCCTCTCACCTTTCTGTCTTTTGCTTTGCTTTTTTTTTTTTTTTTTTTTTTTGGGGGGGAGGAGGAGGAGGGGGTAAAAAAAAAAAAAAAGAAAAGAAAAGCCTCCTCAGATTAGAATAAAATCCCTGCAGAGAAAGAAGCGTCTCTCGCTTTATGATGATGTGGCTTCGCGTGCCAGTGGGGTGAAGCAGAGTGGACAGTGTTTCTGCAGCTCACACCGCCCTGCATAGCGCACTGTGTGTGTGTGTGTGTGTGTGTGTGTGTGTGTGTGTGTGTGTGTGTGTGTGTGTGTGTGTGTGTGTGTGTGTGTGTGTGTGTGTGTGTGTGTGTGTGTGTGTGTGTGTGTGTATGGGGGGTGAAACCTTTCTGCTGATCATGCAAGCTCAGTTTCATATATGGAAATAGCCCTATGTGTGTGCGTGTGTGTATGTGTATATATATACATATATATATACATGTGTGTATATATATATATATATATATATATATATATATATATATGTTTGTGTGTCTACATCTTTGTGGCAATTAGAGCAGCATGAAAAGACTGAGGCCGGAAAAAGCTGAATATTTTAGTGGATGTGTAGAGAGTGAGCCTCCCTCCACCATTGACATGCGTTAAAATAACCTCCCAGAAATACTAGTTTTGAAGTTGCATTCTCACAGCGACACACGCACACGCACACGCACACGCACACACACACGCACGAGTGTCTCTATTCAAACCTCCCCTTTAGGGCCGATGACAGCAGAGGGGCCACAAATAACTCCAGAAAAGAAAAGTTTTTAATCTGTTGTTGTTGTTGTTGTTGTTGTTGTTTTTACACACACACACATTATTATTTTTTTTATTATTATAATTTGTAATTCAAATGAGTGGTTCTGAAGCACTGAAGGGAGACAGACAGCGGTCAGCAGCAGCAGCAGCGGCCATTAAAAATAAAAGTTGCGTAATCAGGCCTCGGTTCGGTCTCCACGCGACCACCGGGCCGCTGCGGTGCATCGATCGGCGGCGCCTTTGATGTCTCCTCTCCGTGTTGTGGCTCGATCGCTTTGATTGGCTCTGAAAGGTAATATTTAACTGAGTGGCGTTAATTAATGCAAATGAACCCCTTTGATCTCTGAGCCGTGCGCACGTCGCTGTGAATGGAGACCCCCCCCCCCCCAAAAAAAAGGAACAGCTCACGTGAGCTTCTTGTTTCATGGCTGCAGAGAGAAAGCTGCTGTTATTTAGTAGCATTTTAAGGACAAAGTTGAGTACAATGTCCTAAAACGTGTGTGCGGTTGCCAGTTTATTAGGTACACGTGGATAAAACTCTCTTGCATTAAATGGTCCACTTACTGGACATTCTTCAGGAGCTTTCAGCCACATCTCATGGGTTTCATACGTGTGGCTTCCACGGTTCTCATCGGAGTAAACAGCAATGACAACTGAGCTAACTCCACGATGAAGACCATGAGAAGGGGCCTGAAAGCTCTGGGAATTTCCTTTTTGTCAAACATCTTTAGAGAAGCTGTCGAAGTTGACTTGTATTGTGTTACAAAGAGAGGTGTTTCTAATACTGAGTGCTTCCCAACCACTGCACATGGTGTACCTTATAAACTGGCAACTTAGCTTAGATGCATGTAGAAAATAAGTATTATTTAAGTAAAACTCACATATTTGTACTTTACTTGAGTATTTCCAATCTCTGCTACTTTGTACTTCTACTACATTACAATTCAGAGGGAAATATTGTACTTTTTACTCCACTACATTTGCAATACACATCAAAAAACGTATATAATCCAGTACTAAGTATTTGGAATACTGCAGAATTAAAATGTATTTGTTGTCCCGATGTGAAACAGAATATAATTCTGCACCACCGAAAGCAGATTATGCTTCTGTGTCCTTTTTGAATTCAGCCCTTTTACTTGTAATGGAGTACTTTTAGAGTTTCGTATCTGTACGTTTACTGAAGTAAAGGACCTGAATACCTCCTCCAGCTCTGCGTCTGCGTGCCATAACTCTCTCTGATGGCCTATACAGTGCGATAAAAAGAGCCATAAGAATACAAAGAAAATCAGCAATAAGTGCGCTGTCTTAAAAAAAAAAAAAAAAAAAAGCCTAAATGGTCCTGTGATATACGAGGCAGAGGAGGAAGAGGAGGAGGAGGAAGATGACACGATAGGTACAGTACAGTATAAATATAAATTCCGGTTTGATCCCTGTGGCCTGCGGCGGCTGACAGTTATTATTCAGATGTGACAACAATCCCTGAGCTGCACTTAACATCCCATCTTCATCACCACGGAGAGCCCCGCACTCTTCAGGCTGCCTGTCTGATCTGTGATGGACACACACACACACACACACACACACATGCACGCCGTGCACACACACACACACACACACACACACCACCTCCACTCACTCTGTCTGCATGCTGACAAACCTCTCTTGTCAATTAGCTGCAGGAACCACGTGTCCACCAGGAGGGGGATTGATGGCTCCGAATTAATTCAAATACAGTTGATTCAACTTCCCACAGCCAGCATGAGCAATAAAGCAAATTAAAACATAAATAGATATAATTAAAATACAGTTCGAGAAAAAAAAAAAAAAAAAAAAAGGCAAAGTACCTGTTTTCAGCTAATTTCCCTTGAGGGAATTAAAATAAAGTAGTTATTCTTCTTTCAGAGAAAACATTCAAACAGCTTTAAATCAGCATCAGGCCTCTCACACTTTACTTTATTTAGCGTTTATAAACATTTAATAAATGCTTTATAACACTCTGTAATGTATAAGTGTGTATTCATTAATTTGTCAACTGCTGTAAAGTGCAGTTATAATAGAAGTTATAACTACTTTCCATTAATAAACACTTAAACTGTCATTATATCTGTTTACAACCACATTTTAATGTGTTATAAACCATTTATTAACTGTTTGTTTACATCTTATAAATGCCTATGATTACTTGATTTAGCGTTTATAAGCAGTTTATACACTTTTAATAAAGGCTTAATAACACACTGTGTTTATTAATGACTTTATTAACTGCTGTAAGCGGAAGCTAGTGTATAAACATCAAATTAATGATAATATATTAAAGCAGTTGTAATAAGAGTAGTTATATATAATAATAATGTCCATTAATAAACACTTAAACTGTCATTATATCTGTTTACAACCACATTATAGTGTGTTATGCAACATGTATTCACTAATTGTTTACAGCTCATAATGCTGACAGTAAAGTGTGATGCCTACATGATTATTCCCTTAAAACATGACTTTATTTAGCATTTATAAGCAGTTTATGCACATTTAATAAATGCTTTATAACACACTGTAATATATAAGTGTTTATTAATGAATGTGTTAACTGCTTTAAGTGGAAGCTGGTGTATAATTACAGTAAATCTATAATATGTATAATAATAATGTCCATTAATAAACACTTAAACTGTCATTATATCTGTTTACAACCACATTATAGTGTGTTATGCAACATTTATTAACTGTTTGTTTACATCTTATAAATGCTGACAGTAAAGTGTGATGCCTACATGATTATTCACTTAAAACATGACTTTATTTAGCATTTATAAGCAGTTTATGCACATTTAATAAATGCTTTATAACACACTGTAATATATAAGTGTTTATTAATGAATGTGTTAACTGCTTTAAGTGGAAGCTGGTGTATAATTACAGTAAATCTGTAATATATATAATAATAATGTCCATTAATAAACACTTAAACTGTCATTATATCTGTTTACAACCACATTATAGTGTGTTATGCAACATTTATTAACTGTTTGTTTACATCTTATAAATGCTGACAGTAAAGTGTGATGCCTACATGATTATTCACTTAAAACATGACTTTATTTAGCATTTATAAGCAGTTTATGCACATTTAATAAATGCTTTATAACACACTGTAATATATAAGTGTTTATTAATGAATGTGTTAACTTTAAGTGGAAGCTAGTGTATAATTACAGTAAATCTGTAATATATATAATAATAATGTCCATTAATAAACACTTAAACTGTCATTATAACCAATTACAGTGTTATAAAACATGTATAACTATTTGTTTACGGCTCATAAATGCTTGCAAGTGTGACCCCGAGGTGATTACCCCCCTAAATCCAACACAAAGCAAAGCAATAAACATCTTTAGTGAACTTACTTTCCGCTCCGGGCCTCGTCTTCTCGCCGGCCCTGCGTCCGGGCTGCATGTTGGCAGCCTGTTGCAGCAGTTTGTCGAGGTCCTCCTCGCGTTTCCCCGCAAAGTAAAACTCCTCCTCGAACACGCAGGCGGCGCAAAGAAGACGAATGATGCGCCCGAACAATGGCCCTCATTCAACGGCCTCTCTGCAGCTTTCACAGATGTCATATTCTCCCGCGATGTGGAGTCTGGTGAGGGGTTCCTGCAGCTCTCCGTGCAGAACTCACGCCACACACACAAACATTTTAAACATTTTAAACACGTCACCAGCATTATTTGCCATAAAATGCACATTCACGGACCCACGGAGGGAACTGAGTTCCTCTCCTCTTTAAAATGGGTGTTTCTTCCCCCTCGAGGTGAAGGGTCATCACCTAAATACTCCCCAAGACGCGAATTTGTGGCATGCTATATTTACACAAATTCGGATCTACAGGGTATATTTGGGTGACAGGTGGTCGGCCTCCGCGTGCACGAGCACAGAAGCCTCCTGAAACTGTGAAGCATCGCGTGAATAATGTCCAAATATTTAAAACAGCGCACTCAAATTCAGGAATGCAGAGCTTTTACGTCTTAGATCTTTCTTTAAACGGTACCTTTTTTCTAATAATTCCTCTTATAAAAGATTATAACTTCCTATTAAGATCTTTATTAATGGTTAATAAATCATATAGAGACAAAAGAATAAGTTTTGGGTTGCCAGGTTGTGAAGAATACACTTATTAATGCAGTAAAAAATGTCACCTGTTAATAAATGCTGTGGGTTTATTACTTTATAATCCATCATAAATGTTGATAAGTTATTAATAAAGGTGTTTGATAACTCAAGAGTGCAGTTTTAAATGTTAATAAGTAATTAATAAAGGGTTTCAGTTAACCAAGTGTTCTGTTTTAAATGTTAATAAGTAATTAATAAAGGGTTTTAGTTAACCAAGTGTTCAGTTTTAAATGTTAATAAGTAATTAATAAAGGGGATTAATTCCCCAAATTTGAAGTTGTAACCTTCCAAACCAAAAGTTGTCGTTATAGATGTCTTAGTTTATGATTAATTACCCATTAATAAAGTAATAAAGTAGAACTAAAAACACTTGTAACAGATATTTTACATATTTATACCTTAAATATTTGTTGGTTTCCCTCAGGCTCAGTAGTGGAAGAAGTACTCCGATCAGATACTCAAGCAAAAGTACAAATACCACAGTGTAAAAATACTCAAATACAAGTAAAAGTTCTGATTTCAGAATCTCAAGTTGAAGTAGTACTACTGCAAGTATCAAAAGTAAAAGTACTCGTTTTGCATTGTTGTTATTTTGCTGTTCATGTGAAGTGCAGTCCAGTGGTTCAACCTGTGGGTCGGGCCCCTCTAAAGGGTCACGGGATAAATCTGAGGGGCCATGAGACGATTCAGAGACTAAGTCCTGACACGTGTTGTCTTTAGCTTCTGGTCTTTTCTTCCACCGTTTGCTGTTTTTGTATAATATTTAATAATTTCACCTCTTTGGGCCTCAAATATTTATTGAAATTAAACAATCTGAGACGTTGTCAGGAGCCAAAAAAAGCTTGAGAACCACCGGTTTACTCTTTAAAATGTAATCTATTATGAGCTGCATCCTCTTTCTTGTGTAAAAATCTTAATCTGAAAGCAACAGGCTGCATAAAAAAAAGGAAACTGGCTCCAAATCGCAGCTCACAGCGAAGACGCTGCAGCTGCTCTCCAGAGTAATAAAGTGAGATAACTTCTTTGTGATCATCAGCCTCTGGCAGCTCAAAGTGTCCAGCATTTAAAAAGGTTTATTCCTCCCACTCAGCCGGGACAAACCTGTGAGAGATAACTAATAATAAACAGGCTGAGAGCGACGCTGGTTTCTCTCTGTGACCTACAAGCGAGAGGGGAGAGGAGGAGAAACCCATCCATCATCAGCCTTGTCGGTCTGAGGCGCCCTCTGCTGGCGGAACACTGCACACACACACACACACACACACACACACACACAGAGACAGAGAGAGACACACGCATGCATGCACACACGCGCGCGCGCACACACGCAAATCCTGCCAGATGTTAAACATCCATGACACGAGCAACTGGCCTAACCCCAAACAAAAACAAAAAAAAAGAGAGAAAGAAAAGGTGACATTTGTTTCTTTTCTTTTTTTTACATCATTATGATTAAAATTAATGCGTTAAATTCCACGTGAGGGCTGGTGGATTTAAAATGGTTCTTCACATTAGGTTGTGTGATTCTAAAATACACACATTTGTATTCATTTAGTTGAGATTTTAAAGCAGATTTTGGCGATTTAGAAACTGAATCTGAGTGTTTAAATAGATTTTATGTTAAATTTATAACAAACATGCGGTTACAAATATGTGTGTGTGGCTTTTTATTCGCTGTACCTCTCGCACTACTTTATCTGCACACTTTTAAAAACTACCAAATGAATCGTGTTGCAAAGCAGAGCAGACAAAAAAAAAAAAAAAAGAAGAAATCTGTTAAATTTACGCACCATGTTTGCAGTGATTTTTTTTTCCCATCACCACCAAAAAAACACCGATTGGAGATTTCTTTTTAAAATATATTACAAATTAAAAAAAATATTGTATTCTTATCTCCAGTGCAAAACACTAAGATGTGTGTTTTTTTTTAAATTTTCTCCATCGTGACAGTGCAAAGTCTGGAGCAGCAGCAGCAGCTTCCTCCTCCTCCTGACGCATCTGCGGCTGCATCGTCTCCTGACCCGGCGATGATCCCCGCAACATGAATTATGCATGAGATCCGGGTACAGATTACCCCTATCAATATGCAATACTCATTACGCTGGTTAAATTGCCACTTAATAGTTATGAATATGTGGAAAATGTCTGGGACCCATATAGCCCACCACTGGTTTTAACTTTATCTTTTTTTTTTTTTTTTTTTTTTTTTTTTTATATATATATATACCTGAAATGAGTTTGAAAAGACTTTGAAAATATTGCATTTAGTTTCCTGGAGATAATGTCTTCATGTTTTATTAGACAAATGCACATAAGGCCACGTGTAGCCCGGAGATCTGTCTTTATGTTAAACCAGAGGAGCCTCGGCGTCCGGCTCGGGGTTGTCCGGGACTTCACCTTTGGCCGCTCGGTGACTTGACACTTCGGGATAAATCACTCCGGGACCTCGCTCAAGTTCGTTGCACGTCAGCTGCATAAAAAGCCTCCAGTTATTTTTTAAAGTCAAATGATAAGAATCTTCTTTCTTTTCTTTTTTTTTTTTTCCAGCAAAACATTTTTTTTTTTTTTTTTTTTTGCAAATTAAAGCAATTATGTGTGTTTTTCTGTCTTGAATACGAGAAAAGTAAAGTCTTTAAAGTCTTATTTTTTTCAGAATAAGTTTGGGGATTCACATTATTAGCAAAACATTAAAAGTGTAAAAAATAATTGGAGTTTTCTGCGGGTTTAAAATGTGGCTTTTATCTCAAATTGTATGAGTGTAAACAAGTTTTTTTTAAAAAATGAAAACCACAGTAAAAAAAAAATAAATAAAAAAAAATGTCACATTTTTAAATAAAATTCTTGCACACACAATATTATTTTTTGTTTTTTAAATATAAACTGTTGTTTTTTTTTTTTTTCGAAATTTTCCCAGAAGCTTAAACCAACTAAATATCACCGGACATCACTTCCTTCCCCAGTCCAGCCTTTCCCAGTCCCATCCACGCAGTTAAGCCGTCACTTTCATTCAAGGTTGTGAATTATATAGTACATTGTCTACTCCCCAAAACCATAAAACCAACTTTATGGACCTCACGTGACTTTTCCTCAGTCTGTAAGTAATATAGGTCTATACAATCTTTGGTAAGGGGGTATTTTTTTTTTAACCAACTTCAGCCTTGCCTATGTACCTGTAAGCTAAGGCCACTCTTCTTCTTCTTCTTTTAGGGGGATTGTATCACACGTATTTCCCCACAAACACGCGCCTCGCTGCCGGAGAGTCAGAGGAGGTAAGTTTGAAAAAGTTTGTTTTTTTTCTCTGTCACCTTGTCTCTGCTGAGACCAAAACAAAAACAAACAAATCTCTGTTGTCCACGTGACAGTTTTTTTTTTAATATATATATATATAATTGTGAAGTTAATCATTAAGTGAGTTTAATTCTGGTGAAACGCGAACCGGAAGAAGCTTCTTTGAAATAAAAAAAAAAGACCTGACTTCTACTTGTGTTTGTTCCAACTGATAATACAAGTCGAGACACGTTCAGAGCAATTGAGAGAAACTTTTATTATTTTTTTTTTTCAAGCGCTATGAGTTCACTTACAAATACAAAAAGCTTATTGGCGAAAAAAGCTCACATCACTGCCTAACCACAGAATAACCCTTTGCACTAAAAATTCATCACATTGACAGGTTGAGTACATTTGCATTTGCTCATAATTATTCTAAACAATATTATTAATAATAATAATTATAATAATAATAATAATAGTTGCACAAAATATCCTAAAAGCTACACATTTGCTTTTGGACTTTATGGATCTGGCCACAAGATAACCATCAAAAATAGCAGTAAAACTGACACTAAAGCGCGTTGAATGGCTCCGGGATACATTCGGTCTACATTCAATGAAGAGCAGCATATGGTTTGGAAACTTGTTGTTTTTTTTTTTGTTTTGTTTTTTTTAACTGTACAATGAATTTTACTCCTGTTAGACCGTCAAAGAAGTCACAATAAAGAGCTCAAGTTGAAACACCTTCACGAGAGGAAGAGAGAGAGAGAGAGAGAGAGAGGAAGAGGAAGAGAGAGAGAGAGAGAGAGAGAGAGCAAAAAGCATGGACAATTAATACCCCCAATAATATTTACATCTTGTTTTCCAAATAGGACATCTAAGCTATCATAGCACAACGACAGGGAACTAAAAATGGCATTATTATTTTTTTAAGACCACAGAATACTTATTTTTCTATCACAATAGCATGCTGGAAGGTGCTGCGCTCTTCAAATAGCTTTACAGTACTCATGGATTATTTATTTTTTTTAATTTTTAAATTATTATTATTATTATTATTTTACTCTCCCTCCCTCCCCCCACACCCCCCCCCCCTGCCACCTCCCCAAAAAAAAAAGAAAAAAAAAAAAAAGTTATTCAGTTGTGGAAGGCGCTGCCTCCTGTCACGAGACTCATGCTTTTCAGCTTATTGTCCTTCTTCCACTTCATCCTGCGGTTCTGAAACCATATTTTGATCTGTCTTTCGGAGAGACACAGGGCGTGGGCTATCTCTATCCTCCGCCGCCTGGTTAGGTACCTATTGAAGTGAAACTCTTTCTCCAGCTCTAGCGTCTGGTACCGGGTGTACGCGGTTCGGGCCCTTTTCCCATCCGGTCCAGTCATATCTACAACAATTATTTTTTTTTACAGAAAAATCCAGACAAATTAGCAACTGCACTGAACAACAACAACAACAACAACAGCAAGAATAAGAGGAGCTTTGCACTGTATAGCTACACTTATTTTTAAATATGTTTGGCTGCAGCGCGAGGATGCACAGATGAAGGGTGGAGGAGGGGAGGGGGGGGGGGAGGGGGTCACAGCATGAGAGGATGCAGGGAGGAAGCATGCGACACACAACAAACACTCACACGGTTCTTTCTTATCTCAAACTCCCGCCGACCAAAAAAAAAAAAGCAACCGGCACACATTTAAAAAATCCACACTCCACAAGCTCTCCCCTCTCTCTCCCCTCTCTCTCTCTCTCTCTCTCTCTCTCTCTCCCCCTCTCTCTCTCGGGCTCCAGCGGCATCTTAACCCGAACCCAGATCTACTGCCCCCCCATCTCCTTTTTCTTTCTCCCCCCCCCATCCACACCGAGCTGCTCACTCATGCAAAACACATGACAGATTTATGACACGCCGTCCAGCGTGACATCCGTCCAAACTAAATATTATTAGAGGTGTGAATATACCATGGCTTATGTGCAGTTTCCGCATCCAGGGGAATATTTGTGGCGATTGGCAATCATTTGATGTGGGAGTGGAGGAGGTGGCGTTGGGGTCCTGGTGGTGCTGCTGCTGCTGCTGCTGCGCCCGGGGTGCCGAGCTGGAGCCGCCGCTGCCGTGTGCGCCTTCCTCGGTCTCGGAGGCGCCGGTGGCGTCCTCTATCTCCGTGAAAAGCGCGCCGCTCCCGCCGCTCCCGCCGCCGCTCCCGCCGCCGCCTCCGCCGCCGCCGCCTCCGCCGACGTTGCCGTTGCCGTTGTTGTTGTTTTTGTTGAGATTGTTGCCGCTCGAGGTCGAGCTCCGGTCAGAGGGAGGAGAGGGGCTCTTTAGTTCCAGCTGCTCGCGGCTGGCCGTGGCGCACGACGGCGGCGGCACCGGGTCTGGAGACGCGAGCGAGCAGTTGCCCGTCTGTCTGTACCGGGCGTCCGGCGCGAATCCCCGGGCATCCTCCCGCACGGCCCCGAAGTGGCCGCCGTTGTTGGCGCGGTTCACCGTTAGGTCCATGCCATTGTAGTTGTAGCCGAAAGACCCGGAGTGCATGGTGCCAGGGTCTCTGAAGGAGCCGCTCACAGCGCCGTTAGTCCCATAATTTAGTAACTGATAGTCGGAGCCATTTGGATAGCGCCCTGAGAACGAGTTTACAAAGTAAGAGCTCATTTGCTTGGATTTTTAAAGCCTCGATTTGTAGATCTTTGTCGCTATAATCCTGTGTGCTTGCACGATTTATGGACGCAATCATGAATTATAAGCAATGAAGCCCCTACTGTACTTTGCCAGGTATGCGGCCAAATATGGGAGAGCGTTCGGGAATCACGTGCCTTTGTTGACCAGTCGTAAATCCTCACTGATGACTTCAAGAGGTAATTCATGCTCCATGGTTACAAATGATGACGAAATAATGGTCGTTAGGCTCCAGTCAATGGTGCCTCCCCGCTGCGCCCCCGAGAGCCCGCGCGGGCAGAGAGCGCCATCTTGCGGACAGAGGCGGTATCGCCGCGTCCGGGGACGCGCCGTCGGGGCCCCCGAAGCCATCCATCATTTTATGTAACGCGCTGATAATACAGGCCACAAAAGGCTCAGGTAACACATAACAGAGACGTATCAGTCGCGCGCCTGGCAGCTTTACGCGCGCGGTGTCAAGCTGGAAATTATTTTAATCGTCACGCGGAGTTTTTATGTGAATGTTTAGGCTTATTTTATAGGTTTATTGTGACTTCAGAAGCAGCACCTTTATAATAATAACACTTATAATAATGATAATAATAAGCTTTTTTTTTCTCTCTCTCTCTTTCTCTCTCTCGCTCTCTCTCGAGCACAAATGACGCCACAAGATCTTCCAATATACATCCAAAAAAGCCTTTATTTTCTATGTACAATTTCCTAAACAAAATATTGCACACGATATATCCAGATGTGCATTGAACACGAGGTGAACAACAATAAATAACATGTAACATTTCTGGTCTGTACAGATGTCAGTGTCGATGGCACAGCTGTAAGACAACGAGTATAGAACAACTAACACCACGAGATGTAGAGGAGGACACAAAATAAGAACAAAACTCAGGAGGCCTTCACGAGAATGAGGTAACGACATTGTCAAAAAACTAAACACTAAAAATTATTTACATTTTGGCGGATTTTTGCATAGTCCCCTAAATAATGACACGAGCACGAGGACAGACAAGAGGAGGACCTGTTTTAACCTAATGCAGACATGATCACCGTGCAGACACTGAAATAAAGTCTATCACTCTACACGTCTCTAACATGGGATTCGCAGCACTTTATCTACAAAGAAATAATACATCATTTTTATTTTGGGAGTGCGCACACACGCGCACACGCGCACACGCGCACACACACACACACATGCCTTTCCTTCAGTGTCCTTTTAGCTCTTTTTCTCCGCCTGCTCCTCCTCCTCCTCCTCGGGTGTCTTTGAGGGATTGAGGAGCTTGTTCTCCTTTTTCCACTTCATCCTGCGGTTCTGGAACCAGATCTTGATCTGCCTCTCCGTGAGACAGAGCGCGTGCGAGATCTCTATCCGGCGCCTCCTGGTCAGGTAGCGGTTGAAGTGGAACTCCTTCTCCAGCTCCAGGGTCTGGTAGCGGGTGTAGGTCTGTCGGCCCCTGCGGCCACTGTTACCAAATGGACCTGGAACGAAGCAAAATCCAAAACAAAAAAAAAAACAAAAAAATCAAAATTAATTAAATTCACGAATTCATAATTTAAATGTTTTGTCTTGAGTGAATGTCGAAAGTGTAGGAGGAAGAAATCTACCTGAGAGTGCACTCGAAATCTGTAGTGGTGTGTCTGAAAGAATACAATAAAGTGAGGGTTCAGATGTTTGGTGTATTTCAACTCAAAATCACAGTCTTAAAACATTCAATTATAATATTCTATTGTGTATAAAGTAGTAAATTATGATATAGCAATTAACTGTACTTTATTGTATGTATTCTTTTTAATTTTCTCCTATAACATTCCAGCCTCTTTCTAAAAGGTACGCAAATGGCACTCAATGTCAATATTCGTTTAAAAATAGATATATATTCTAAAATATCACAATATTTTCATATAATATCTCTTCATTATGCACACGACACACATTACAGTGAGTTTATATTTACTTTTACGTGTATTTTATTATAAAAAATCTCCTAAATGATGTAATTAATGTGGGCTACGATAGGATGTATGTGTCTTCGTGGTGCGTAAAAGTGCTCTCATGGTGCGTTTCCTCTCTTATGACAGCAGTATATTGTTTTATAACATTACAGTGAGGATGTACAGTCAGAGTCCCACTGCACAGTAATGAACAAAGCTCATATGACGTCTTGTTTTTTGAGATTTACTGTGATTTTTATTTTTAAATGTGGATATTTAGTCGCTGCTGGAGGTGTTTGAGGGATATTTAGTGCAGAAAAAAGCTTCACTGCGAAGATGCCATGTGATATAAGAGCTTTAAGTTGGAGCTCGCGGTTGATGTAGGCCAAGTCTGCGTGTGCGTGCGTGCTTGTGTGTGTGTGCGTGTGTGTGTGTGTGTGTGTGTGTGTGTGTGTGTGTGTGCGCGCGTGCGGTCGTGTGTATGTGATGATGATGTCGCAGCCAAAAGCCCCGAAGGCGCATGGAGATCCGCGCGCAATCACAATAATCTCAAACTTTTCTGCGGTGCGATCGCGTTAATTATTCGGGTGTTTCGGTCTCTAACCGGGAAGCTGATTCGATGTAAGCGAGCTCGCGCGCGCTCTCTCCCCCTCTCTCCCTCTCTCCCTCTCTCTCTCTCTCCCTCCCCGCGCAGCTGACAGGCAACTCCGCCGCGCGGCTCGGGACGCCTCACTCCATCACGCGGAGGTGATCTCTTTTACCTCCAGGCAAGTCGTGACAACGCGACACGAGTGGAAACCCGTTGGTTTACTCACCGGCGGAGCAGGCGTTCATCCGCTGCATCCACGGGTAGATGAGCGTGGAGGACTTGTCGTCGAGGCTGCTGCCCATGCTGACAGGCTGCTCCGGGCACTCCGCCTTGCGCTGCTCCTGAGTGACGAACAGCGGCGGGTCGTCGCGGCTCGAGAAGGCGCACGAGCCCTCCGCGTCCTTGTAGAAAGCCCCGACCGGGTTGTAGTCGCAGGGCGCGCCGCCGCCGGCCCTCCCGTAGATGGCCGCGGCCGCCGCCGCGCCCGTCTGCTGGTAGTAGGACGCCGGGTAGACCTTGTCCTGCATGTTGGCCGCTCCATATGTGGCCGCGCTGGAGTAGTGTCTTAACGGATCGGTGTATCCCGAGGAATATAACGGTATCTGACCCAGGAGAGAGTCCTGTCCTCCCGGTAGAGACACGGGAAAAGTTGAGTTTACAAAATAGGAACTCATTGGGTGGACAACGGGGTGTATATACTCCGGAGGAATATGATTTGTTGTCTTTTATAGTCCAAGTGGTTTTGCCATTACTTTATCCGAGATTTGGTTTTTGCTGAAAGGGGGGGTTGCGAGGTGCCACTGAACACAGAGGGGAAGTGTACCATCTGATCAACCTCTGGCCAATCACCGCCGTCTGTGCTTGCACTATTGCACCCATGGGGGGCTCTTGTTGCGCGCGGGGGTCCCCGGTGAATCGAAATGAAGCGCTCGAGCCTGTCGGTCTTTTACGCACGCGCACACACACACACACACACACACACACACACACACACACAAATACGCTGCGACTCGCAGGGACACAAATCCACACAAATCCACTAAAAACAAACAACAACAACAACATGCTACATACAGAGCAACTGTTCGCGTCATAACTTTTCGTTTTATGCAAATACAGTCCAATAAAGCAGACGGACTTCTCCCCCTCCGTCACAAACAAGCACGCGTGCACAATCCCACTCTCTCTCTCTCTCTCTCTCTCTCTCTCTCTCTCTCTCTCGCGCGCGCGCACACACACACACACACAATGCAAAAAGAAACAAAAAACATCGCAATGAAATGCCAAACACTTTGCGCATTATTTCCATTTACGCACAAATGACTGGCTCCCTCTCTCCTCCTCCTCCTCCTCCTCCTCCTCTTCCTCCTCTTCCTCTAACCTTCACTTCCACCTTGTTCAATAATTTAATAACTAATAAACACATTTTTAAAACACTGTTTTCTCAACGCAGCCGCCAGAAAAACAGAAATCCTAATAATGAGTCATCAAGTCATCCAGATCGAGCCTCGATAATAAATGTTGGTGTTTCACTCTTTGAAAAGGTTTCAACGCCAACTGTGACTGAGCTCCAGGAAGACGTGCAGAGGGCACGAGGGAGGACACGCGCCTCCACACAGATCCTCACCTTCATCGTCATCATCGTCATCTTCACCCACCGTGACCAAGTGGATACTAGTTCCTCATTTTAAAAAAAAAAACAAAAAAACAAAACAAAGCTGAGTGAGTATATAAATGTGTGAAATAAGTCTGGATCACTTATCAATAACTGCATTTAGAAATAATTAAGTAGATCAATTCACGGTAATATCAGCTATTAGTATTAGTATTATGTTAATTAACGGTGCTATTAGTTGATGCTATTAATAGTATGTCCATTAGTATTATTAATAACCTTCAAATGTGACGTCTGGTTCTGCAGTTAAAGCACATTTTATAGTTAATATAGTAAATAATACGATAATAATACGATTTTACTGCTTTTTCTTGCTCCAAAATATGTGAATTTCTTAAATTAGGTGTTATTATTTATTTGTATGATTGTTTTAATTCCATAAAGACAATTTCTACCTTTTTAATTAGCTTTCGCTTTTGGGAAACTTCCCATATTAAATAGAGAATAAATCAAAAATAACGAAATAAGGCACGTTATTGCTAGAATAATGTGAAAACTTAAATGCACAACACGTAAGGAAATAGTTTGTAGGATGTTAGCTGACAGCAAAATTAATAATCCTGTTTTTACGTCATTGTCTTTATTTCAGGTAAAGTTTATTTATTGATAATATCCGTTTAGAAATCGTTTGGATTCAAACGTTTTTAACCAAAAAGTCTTAATGTTTGTTCATTAAGTGAAACAGGCCGCAGCCCTGCAGCCGGTCAGCTGCTGGACGAGCAGACAAACAAACCTTCAGATCATCAAACTGAGCTCATAGAAAGACAAAACCTCAACCTCGTGTCCTCACAGGGTCACGTGATCTTATATAAGCTCTTATGAAACTGCAGAGGACAACAGGACACACGAGAGGCGCCGGAAACACAACAAAACCTCCACCTCGCTTATTGACTTCATGGTTTCTGGCAAAATCACAAAACAAGCCACATTTAGAGCAAATGTTTGTCCAAAATTAAACAAGATTTGATTTAAAAAGAAAGAAAGAAAGAAAGAAAGAAAGAGGCGAAACAGCGCGACCTCAGCCTGAAGCACCTCAGACACGTTATTTAAGAATAAAGCAATAAAATAAAACAATAAAAAAAAGGAGATATAATATAATTAAGTCTCTCAGAAGAGTAAAAGGTGGATAAATGGAGCGGATCTTTAAAGAAAAGCACGTCTCAGCGGTGACATGGGGCCTGTATGACCACCACCACCATCACCATCACCACCACCATCATCATCATCATCATCATCATCATCACCGCCATCATCATCAAAGTCGAGCCGACACCACTCCTGACTACCGTTCCTCTCACAAAAGGCCTCAAACCTGCGACATGTTTGGATCTTTTCCGCACATATTGCGGTTCGTCTCGCGGGTTAAACACACGGAGAGCAGCCACTCGTGGTGGATATCACACACGAGAATAAAAAAAAACAACAAGAAGAAGATGATGAGGATGCTTCGTATGATCACTACTTCTTGAGGAGTGATCTTCCTCTTTGCAGGAATATAAACACGCAGTGACACTTCTGCAGCGGCGCGCTCGAGCTGGAGTTAATCGCCGGAGCATCAGAAACATGGTGCCCTTACCTTTGTTGATAATCCATCATTTCCTGTGCGGGTGCCTCCTCGCGCCTCCTTTACACCCCCCCTCCCCTCCTCACCCACCTCCCAAAAAAACAAAACAATTCCCCCACTTTCATGAAAGTAATCCCTCCATCCAGGGGAGTGTGATGATCCTTCATTTCCACGAACACACATATAAAGCTATACACAAGTGTAGAACATGCATGGCGCGCGCGCGCGCGCGCACACAGCGAAGAAGCGTCGCGCGGAGCCTCCATCTCCCATCTTTTGGTTTAAAAAAAAAAAAAAAAAAGAAAATGACGCACGCATCGCCTCGACAACAACACTGCGTGTTGCATAAGCAAAGAGCCGAGAGGAGGAAAAAAAAAAAAAAACCCAGGGTTGTGTTACTAGTGTTAAGTGAATGAGCGCGTGGAGGAAAAAAAAAAAAAAAAACCCAGCAGCTGCAATATAACCTCATGGGAAATAAGTTCCCATTCCTGCGGTCCACATGACCGCCAGCAACCAATCCCGGAGCCGGGAGAGTCGTAAAACTTCCATGGCAAAGTTGTAAATTTTCATAAACAGCAGCCGTGTTTTTTTTCTCGTTTCTCATCGCCATCTTTATTTTATTTTTTGGGGTCCAAGGCCTGAGATGTTTTGGGTTTTTTTTTTTTTTTTGACGCAGCGCAGAAAGAGTGAGAGAGCAGGAGGTTTTCGTGAGATTTGTTCTGGATGTGCTTCTGTTTCCAGCTTCTTTAAAAAAAGAAAGAAAGAAAGAAAAGGTCTGTGCAGCTTCTTATTGTTCTCTAAACACAACAGCAGGGTTATGCAGATATTTAACAGCTTTAATCTGAGATTATTAGATGATCCGGGCTTCAATCCTCCTTAATCCGAAACGTTATCTGACCTCTTTCTTCGCGATTCGCACCTAAAGAATCCGTTTCTGCTCTATAAAAAATGATTTCAGGCAAAAAAAAATTTAAAAAAGGAAGATTTGTGCTTTAAATATTATTATTATCTTACAAAATGGAGGATTTTCCTTCAGCCACCGCAGATGCATTTGGGTTTGACCAGAGATGGAAGTGGAGTTCGGCTGATTGGAGCCCTGAAGGGAATTCAGGACCAAATTAAACTCCCGTTTTACAGCAATGCAGCCATTCGTTAAAAAAACGTGTTTCTTCTTCTTACTATTGTTTCTAAATGTCTTATTTCCGTTTTGTTTTGTTTAAAAATGGTCTTTTTCAGTTGACATCTGGTGATTCCCACCAACAACGAGGATTTCCGACTTTAATAGACGCAATAAAACCATAAATTCCTGAAATGCAACACATTCATCCTCCGCTTTCATTTGGTTTTTTTTGGCCTCCAGGAGACACAAACTCAAACAAAGTGACTGTCGTTTCCCTTAAAATGTTATATTTTGGGATAAAAATACGTTTAAAAAAATAGGAATCAAAGTTTTATCTGTATTTCCAAAATAAAAGTCTAAAATAAAACAATTTCGGTGCATCTTTGAATCTATTTGTACGTTAATAAACATCCATAATGTTAATAACAGCGAAATATAAACAGGCCTTCTGAGTTTCTGTGCAGCAATTGACGTGTTTTCGTAATATTTCAGTTAAAAAAAATTAAACCCGAGGCCTTTCTTACTAAAATATATTTAATTAAATCTCTTTCGATTAAAATCAGTCGATGAATTTACGTTTCAGACACACGACGAGACGTGAAAATATTTTTCTTTTGCACATATCAATTTAACCATAATCCTATTTTTCTGAACATCAGCCTGCACAAACTATTTCCTGAGCTTTCTTATCTTTAATAAACACTTTACATTTCTTACAGGACGGACCAGCTTGAGTTGTTGTTGTTTTTTTTGTTGTCTTTTTCTTTCAAAACAAAAGAAACCGGATGCAGAGATGCTGTAAAACTTTATGGCCTCTTTAACTCTCTTTAACCGAAAAGCTTCAAAACGAAACACACAAACACGAGCGAACATGAATTATTAACTTTGAAGGAAAATTTAATTATATAAGAACCAAATAATAATAATAAAATAATAAATAAATAAATAAAAAATGCAACCATAAAAAATATAAATATAAATATATATATATATATATATATATATATATATATATATATATTCTAAATATATAAACATTAAATAATAAAGGGAAATAAAATAAAATAATTAAAAAAAAGTGTCCCTGGAATCTTTTTTCTTGGGAAATTGAATAAAAAAAAAACATCAATGAAGATGATGAAACTAAATCACATCTTTAAAAAATATATATTTTATTTATCATAAGTGCAACAAAAAAAAAACCCTTGACTGCATAATCGAATTCCCCTGAGAAAAGAGGCAGAAGGCCTTAATTATTTAATATTCCTCTACTTCTCTTCAAATACAGGGTTTTACTCTCAACTAATAATACTTTAATATTCATTGGGTTTCATATCAGCTCCCAGTAATCAGTGAGTTTATTAGATTTCCTTCAGAGGAACTGCATCACACATGCCATGAGGTGTTAAATAAGACTTGTCTGCTTTTATTTTGGCACTGTAGGTGAGGTTGGTTTGAGATGATTCATCCCTGCGGAGCAAAGCGTTACACACATGTGAGCACAAACAACACAGCGGGATAGAAAAAGTTTAAAAAGCCATAATGTGGTTTTTTCCTGCAGTGCTGGAGGTTTTTTTTTTTTTTTTTTAAAAAGTGGCAGGCGGAGCAAACTGCAGGAGTCCAGATATAAAACCTATCAAACGTGAGCTTCATGAAACAGGCACAGTGTGTTTTCTTTATGTTCGCAGCGTAAAGCCTCTCTACCTCCGGTCCTCCTGTGTGTCTTCACCGGTTTTAATCCGGCTCCTCACTGGCCTTTCCCGGGCGGCTGCTGCTGGGGGGGCCGGCGGCGGGTGGGGGGGGCTCTGCGGGTGGAGTTGCGGACCGTGTGAGAGAAGCCAGGCTTCCTGATCAGAGGGGCCGGAGTGGAGATAACGAGCAGGCCCTCCAGGGCCGCGGGGTCGTGGGACAAGTAGGCGCAGCGCAGGCCTCCTCTGGGGACGGGGTTTACGACGGGGACGCTGGGACGGGACCGGGGGTCCAGCCGGACGGCCAGAGAGCCCCCGACTGAGGAGGAGACAAGAGACCGCGGGGGATGAAATCTAACAAGCAGCATGTGTTTCACTGATGCTTTTAAGGTGAGAGCTTTATTTACCACGAGGGAAACCCTTGTGCATCACTGGGAAAGAGTGGAAATGATAAATATCAAGAAGAACATCAATAGACATGTATCAAAAATATACTAAATGCCAAAAATATCCTTTTAATTGTTTAATAATGTGGCTCTCTGGAAGCCTGTTTATTTCATTTAAATCACCAAACAAAATTCAGTGCAATAATAATAATAATAATAAACATTTTATATCTAAATCAAGAATCCAAACTAATTATTAAAGTTGAATTATGTGGATGTGAGAAGAAAAAAGAGGTAAAATGCTTTTAAGTGATATTTCTTCACACCTTTTTTGATGAGTTTTGCAATAATAAAGAACATTTTTCATCACAAGCCAGTTTTGTTTCCTTGATTTCTTTTTAGAACAGACAGCATTTAAGAAGTTTTTAGTCAAATATAAATGTTAAATGCTGATTGTGGAGTTGAGAAAGAGTAAAAAAAAAAATAAAAAAAAAGGCCAAAGCAGCTTTAATAACTCCTCAATCCAGAGATAGAGACTCAGTTCAGTGTCCCGCGTGTGGAGGTGAGTGCAGAGGTGTGTTTACCTGTCCAGTGAGTCCGCTGGGCGACGAGGCTCTCGGGCTGCGTGGGGTTCAGGCTCCTCTCGTCCATCGGGGGCCTCGGCAGCTGGGACTGAAGGTGCTGTAACGCGGCCAAAACATTTAAATTCTGTTCGATCAGTCGACTCGTCGACCGACAGGCGATTAATCGACTAATCGTCATTTTTCAAGCAACAGTGACAAAATATTCTCTGATTTCAGCTCCTCAAATGTGTGAATCTGCTGGTTTTCTTTCTCTTATGCGACAGTTAATTTAATGTTTTTAGCTTTTTCTGAACGGCTTTTTTTTTTTAACACTAATCTTTAATATTTTATAGGTCGAAAGATTAATCAAGAAAAACAATCATTAGATTGATTGGTAATGAAAATAAATCGTGAAAGTGTGAAACTGTAAAACAAGTATTTTATATTTCTCTTCTTCTGGATGTTTTTTTTAAAAAAAATAAATATGAAATATTGATTATTTTTTCTTCTATTTCTGTAAACAGACCGGCTCTGGGAGCGTTTAGCTGCGTGGTGTCCGGTGTCTCTACCTGCAGTGCCGTCTGAGAGCAGGGCTGCTTTGCTCTGTGGGAGAACTGCGTCAACGAGTCCAACTGGAACGAGAAGAAAAACAGGCGGAAGTAAAGAACAGTATTATTTAAACAGGCTGTTGGTTTAAGGAGAGCAGGGTATACCTGTAGTCGGGTCTCACCTTCGTCTGCTGCCTCTGGTGAGCCGGGTTACTCTGCTGCTGGGTGCAGGCCTCCTGCAGGACCCCCCCTCCGTCTGTCAGGCCCTGCAGCATCTGCTGGATCTGGTCCACCACCCCGAGGTCCTGCAGTAGTTTCTTCCTCTGGAGAAGCGCTGCGATCCGCTCCTGCTCCTCCACGTCTGCCTTCTCCTCCTCCTCCTCTTCCTCTTCCTCCTCCTCCTCCTCCTCCTCCTCTTCCTCCTCCTGCTGCTGCTGCTTCTCCTCCTCTCGGACCTCTGCAGCTTCGGGATCCAGCACCACACTGGACGGCGGGAGCTTCGGAGAGACATTTGATTCAATTTGTTTTTTGATTGCCTCACTGTGTGTGTCGCCACCAGTATGCATTCACAATATATTAGCAATTACTGTCACTGAATAACCTCGATAACACTGTTTGTTTTTGCCCGTCTTGACAATAAAAAAAGATATTTGAATTTGAAACGAGAGAAATTATGTGCAGGAATATTATTCCAGCTAATTTAAATTGGGTAGGAGTCCATTTACTCAAAGGGGGTCAGCCAGAATATGAAGCATTCATCATGAGACAGAAGCAGTTTGACTCCCTCTGGTGGTTTCATGTGGACACTGCGCCTTTAAAGAGGGGGGGAGGGCAGCCTCACCGGGTCACAGTTCGGGTCGGGGGGTTGTGTCTGTGCTCCTCGGGGTTTGACTCTCTCCCCCGCCGTCTCCCCCTGCAGGTCTCTCCTCCGGCCTCCCCTCTGGTCCCGCTCCCTCTGCTCCTGCTTCAGACGCAGCTCCTGCAGTTGTTGCCTAAACACACACAGAAACTTTAGCCTCTCTGATATCAAGCCAAAGGATTTTCTTTTAATCATAATATTTACTGTAAAATAAATCCCTTTACATTCAAGCTAAACCTCATGTTAAAGTAATTCTTGTATAAATAATGACATGAAAGAATAACAAGCTTCCACCAAAGTACATTCAAATATCTCAAGCTTTTCCCATCTGCATATATCTTGTATATAATATAAATATTCCTCCTGCAGAGACATTTTAAGGGCAGGTTTGAATCGCTGGGGTTTGATTCGCTATCTATGAAAATAAAATACAGTATTTTTCTTTTAAGAAGTGTGGAGGAAGATAGTCACACACAAAAAAAGGATTTCATCATTTACCAATATTTCGACACGACGGCCTTCTTCAAGTATTGAACCCTGAAGAAGAAAAAGTTTATAAATTATAAAAAAAAAAAAGAAAAAGTTTTGCGTCGAGCCGACGAGTGTGCGACTATCTTCTTCCACGAGACGTCTCCTCCATACGTCACACTGGATCCTGATTTACTCCAAATAATAGTTGAGATGTGACAAAATTCTGCTTTTACGTTTATGTTTTTACGTCTACACGCACATTATTCTGCTCAGTGAAAAAGATAAACACATTTTCGTGTGGAAGGGGATTTATTTAACTTCATATTTTCTAACAGCACTTGTTCTTCGGTGAATCCTGTAGAAGCACTTCAGTGTTCACGAGCAACAGTCATTGGCGGTGATGTTTCTTTGAACTTAAAGAGCAGTATGGTTGTCTTTCCTGTCGTTTATTGATTCATTGAGTGATAATTTAGAACAAAAACCCAAATATATTACATTTAGAACTATATAAAACAAAACAAAAATCACATTTGAGAATCTATGAATGAGCAATTGTTTTATTTTTTGCCTGAATTGAACTATTTATTAGATTATTACGATTTTTGTCGATGAATGAAAAAGGAGAAAAAACCCAGAGTCTGAAGAAATGCTGAGCAAAATGCATTGCTCTTCATGATATATATATAAATATATATATATATATATTGTCCAAGTCTTATCTTTTTGGCCTTTGCAGTGTTCCAGTTTTTTGGTGTAGCACATATTTGTTTCAGGACCTTGACGGGCGGAGTTTGAAATTTGTGAATGAAATTCCGTAATCAGTGGAACTCGTCTACAGGGAGAAACTTATTAAGTTTTAAGTGAGAATAAGATGTCAGTGTTGTGAACCAGCGCCTCTCTCTTTGTTTTGTCTGTGCTCCGTTTGGACTTTCACCCCGTCTCCGTGAGGACGACAGGATCTATGTGCACCACCGACAGCCCCTGCGGGTACCTGGCACACTCCTCTCTGGCCTTGGACGCCGCCGTCTCCTGGAAGAGCGAGCCGCTGTGTTTGAAGTACTTGTCGTATTTCTCCCCGCCCTCTCTGGGGTAGATCCTCCTGTAGCCTCCCAGGTGTTTGGCCTCGTAGCGCTCCATCTGCTCCAGCGTGGCTGCCTGGCACTGACGCAGCTCCTCCGTCCTGGACACATGCACACGGTAACAGTCACCTGCTGTACAGGGGGGGCGGGTATGGGGTGTGGGGGGTGACCTTGGAGGGGGCGGGGCATGATTTGTGACTGACAGAACTCTACCTGGCCTCTCTGGTGATGTTTTGCTGCAGCCTGTCCTTCACCCTGCGTCGCTCCTCCTTGGTGATCTTGCGGCGGTCGCAGGCGCCCAAGTTGATGAGGACCAGGGTGTCGTACAGCAGCGCGTCCTTCACCTCGCGGTCCAGCTGCGAGTCGGTGGTGAAGCTGGGGGAGTGATTCACCTGGAAACACACAAACAGCACAAATACAGTGATTTAGAGCCCAATGACAGCATGGATTTCCTGTGTCACATTTTAATACAAACTCATGCTGTGCAGCCAGATTCTGTTCAAAACCACAGACGTTTACTTTAAATGTGAGTTGATCCTTAAGTCTGCAAAGACTACCAACTATGTCGGGCTGGATTTAAGATTCTCTTTTTTAAATGATGCGCAAGACATGTAGAATATTTCCAGTTTATGGATGATTGAATGGTGCAGCTATAAGGAAAAGAAAAACATGGAGCGTTAGGTCTGAATATTTCACACATCTTGTACAGCTTAAGCAAGATGATACAGATTAGCCGGTGTGGAATGAGATAAAAAAAAAAAAAAAAAAGGGTTAAATGTTTAGGGGTTGAAAGCATGAATAAATTTTCTAATGAAACAATGCTGTCCTCTAAATTGTACTTAATACAGAAGTCTGTAAAGAACTTGAAAACCTGGTATTGACAACAACAAAATCTGCATATTTATGTTTGCTAGATCGAACAGGGGCGTCGTGGTCTTTCACCTCCAGCACCCAGGGCCTGAGCCGGTGGTCCAGCAGCACGTCGAAGCCCAGGATCTCGAAGCAGGCGCTGCCGGTGGAGTGGTTTGGGAAGCAGGTGTGGTAGTTGTGCTTGAGGGTCGGGTGAGCGGAGATCAGAGTCTTTATGATCACGTCCTCGATGTCGTTCCACATCCGGTCTGTGTTGCAGCTGATGGACTCCAGGAGCTTGTTCAGGGTGGACAGCTTTCTGTGTGGGAGGGTGGGGGGGGTAAATGTGCAGTGTTTTAAGTAGTATTAGTACTACGACACAACCAGCGTTGTCTGTGTGTTTACCGTTTGCTGCCGGTGTCCTCGTCGCGGAGGAAGTTCTCGCTGTTCTTGTTGATGGAGTAGTTGGTGAGATGCATGCACACGTCCTCCTAACATGAGAAAGACGAGGGAGGAGAGACACATCAGAAACTTCATCTGCAACAATTTTATAATTAAATTATCGTTTAAGCAACTTTTTAAAAACAAAAATGGCAAAATCTCAAAGGTTTCAGCTTCTCTGATGCGAGTGTTTTCTGATTTTATTCGTCTTATGAGGTAAAAAAAACAAATCTCTTTGGGTTTCAAACTGTTGCTTGGACATAAAAAGACATTTTAAAAAGTCACCAAGTGTTTTCAGGAAATTGTGATTCGCTGATTATACAGGAAAATAATAAGTAATAAAAAAAGGTGCAGCCACAGATTTATTTTTAAACAGGTGCATCAATAACTGACCTCTGACCTTTAATGGTTAAGGCTGGTGACTATGTTTTTGTTGTCAACAAATCTGAACTAAAACCGACATTGTGTTCGTCAGAAGGAACAACAGTGGCTCAGAGGAAGAAGAGATATCAGGCTTTGACACACACACACACACACACACACACAATACATATGCTTTGACCTGTCTCACCACATTGCCGTGTGTCGGTTCGTTGTACTTGGTGGTGCAGAAGCGAGCGAGTCCCTCCTTGAACATGAAGATGCTGAATGGGTCACACGACGTCACCAGCACGTAGATACGCAAGTCAAACTTGTATCCGTCGAGTATAAAAGGCTGAGGAGGGAAGGAAGAGAACGTGTGTGAACTTCAACCAGTGTGTGTGTGTGTGTGTGTGTGTGTGTGTGATGTTCAATAGACCCTCACCTTGGAGATGTAAACCTGGCAGATCATATGCTCTCCAGGTTGAATGTCTTTACTCGACCTGGTGATGACGATGCCTTTTCCCTGGCAGCCGGTATCTGGCTTACAGATGTACGTCTTGCTCTTTTTGGCCCTGGTGAAAGCTTGGAAGTCACTGTAACTGTAAAAAGCACAGTTAGTATCTCAACACACACACACACACAGAGGAAAACTAAATAAAAGAGGCAAAAAAAAAAAAAAAAGGTGCAAACTGACTCTGCAGGAAGGCACCACGTTCGGGGGAAGATATTGTAGTCTTTGGGGAAAAGCTTGAACATGCGGTTCATGTTTCTCGCCAGTAAATCTTTGCGGCAGATCTCACTCATCCCCGGGAAGTGGTTTATTTTCTGCAAAAGACACAACACACACACACACACACACACACAGACAGAGATGTGTTTACAGGGCAAGTACTCGGTGGGCATGCGAGGATCATTGTGAAGTATTTTTATGCGCAAGATTGTAGGCAGTGTAAGTGAGATATGACTAAATAAAGGGCTGCACCTCATTCGATCCGAGAGGAATCGTCGGTCATGACCTGCTCAGTACTTCCTGCACTGAATTACTCAATTAGATTACAAATTGATTGCTTGAGCTGAAAAAGCTGTTATGAGCAATGAGAAAATGACGCAATCTCATAATCTCTATGGAAATTTATATGTTTTATTATTTCATGGGTCGGGCATATTGAGCTGGGGGAGGGGGGATTGTTGGGGCGGGGGGGATTTAAATTACATGTAAGGCTTTTACAGTTTGACAGAGCAGACTGATTTCTCCCCACATCGTTCATTTAATTCACACACAATTGAATTGAGTTTAATTGGTCTTCTGACGGCGGCGGGGATTGGGTCTGGAATACCTGGTAACGCTTCATGTCCTTAACGCGGTCCAGAGACACGGAGCAGTCGGTCCAGAAAAGAATCCAGTCGTCGCCCTCCATCACCTCCCTGAGGCTGTACCTGCGAGCGGCGCGGCGCACTGCGGCCAACACACAAGGAGTCTTTATTACCGCAGGTGTTCCTCATCCAAGTGAAGGCGTTCGGCCTCGAGCGCTGATCTAGGAGCTGCTGATGTACCAACGTGGCCAAAGAATATGTGGACACACGAACATTACACCCGTGTGTGATTGTTCAACGGGGGTCAACCCAAGAAAACTAACATAAAGTTGCCATAAAGTTCACAAATTGTCTTGAATATAAAAAAAAAAGAAATATCTGTAGCATTAGAAGTTTCCTTAAATGGAATTAAGGGGGCCCAAACCATGAAGTTCAATCATCTCCCTCCCTCCTACTGCTGCTTCCTCTCAGGCAGACAATTATGGGCGTTCTCTCTTTTGGTTAAACTAACCAGATCTTGCCGGGATCACCATCAGCCAGTCTCTCTGTTGATGTCAGCTGTCATTTTAGGCAAAATCTTGGCGCTCAAGATACAGAATATACAAAAAGAATACAGTAATGTGGACCTCCTGTGGAGTCGAGGGGTGTCCACATACTTCTGGCCATGTAGTACATCTAATGCAGTCTCTGTTTTTACTCCAAGAATTCACGTTACATGACTAGAGGTTCTGTAAACTACAAATAGAAGTAATGCAGTCATTAAAAACAGATGATGAGAGAACGTACCACTTTCATATTTGCAGTTGGTGAGGTTGATCCACAGTCATCTGGAAGAGAAGAGACACAGAAAGAGGGACAGACATCTGCTTTGCTGCGAGGTCCTATACGAACGCCTCATCACGCTCACCTCCCCTCCACCGAATGATGAGGACAAGTGAGAGAACTAAAACATAAGAGCCTCCAGAACAAGTGGCGAGATCACAGCTGTCGGGGTGCTCGGAGGTAAAGTACCGTAGAAGTACAAATGGAAGGAGATCCAGCAGTTAAGTACCTCCTCTTGCTTTTCCTCCTCTTCTTGTTGTTGATGGGCGGCGGGGTGCGAGTGCAGGCTTCAGGTGGGCTTTCCCCTCCCTCCCCCTCTCCCTGCTGCTCATAGTTATGCGTCTCTCCGTTTCTGTCTGGAGTGTCCACAGGTAGACCCATCCTGGAGGCGCACAAACAAAAAACAAATGCAAAAAAAAAAAAAAGCTTGTGTGTTACGACACTCATTTCCTCTTTCACACGGTGTGTTTTTAATGGGGATGTGCTGCAACAGCCTCACAGTGAAATTCAATTCAGACGGAACAAAGAACAAGCTGTAAGTGCGCATGGACTCATGTTTCCGTTTCCATTTCTCTCATCAGCTGAGTGCTCCGGCTGTCGTCACATTGTCACACGCCGACGTTCAAGAGTTATTGTGGCAGGACGGATACAAATAGAGAGGGGGAATTAACTCCAACGCCAACCGGGGCATCAGTTTTAATGCTTTTTATGATATTAATACGAAAGGAACACCAAGAGTAGTCAGTGAGTGCAACAATATGCTGATACGACTTAAAATATCTCACTCTTTATATCCTGGTTTTAGATATTAGTGTCCTGTGATGTTTTTTTTTCCACACGGTCTATATTTTACCTAAATACATTCACAACCTCGTATCACTCAAATTGTCCCCTTTTTTTTGTCCACCATCTACGATAAAAGCTTCTTTTTTTTTAAAAATGGGACATTTTACCTTCATCAACGAGACGAACAAGACTAACAACGATTTCCAAATCTAAACTACAAACTAGTTCTAAGATGGCTTTTAGTACCGTGCGTCTACTGAAACCACACGAGATGCAAACTAAATATGGTTCTTAGCTAATGTGCTGCCAGTGGATACTATTCTCCCACAATGCAATGCAAAACAAAAGACAGTCCAAGATCAAAAAGTCAGTTAATGTTGATTTTCTTGTATACTGATGATTAGCATGTTTGTACTTATTAGTATTCAGTGAATTGGGATGAAGTATGGATTTGGGACACAGCTTCAGAGTCTACAGCCATGCTAGCGGCTTTGTGTGACTGAACTTGAGCTAAATGCTAACGGTTAACGCTCGCTAAACACAGAGTACGGGTGAGGCTGAAGGGAATGTTTAGTGAAAGGTTAAGGGGTCATCAAAGTCAAGACAATTCATCCTGAAGGCAACGTGAACATGTGCAGCAATCTTCACGGCAAAACCATCAAATATTTGTCGAGATTCTTCTCTCTGAACCCCAAAATGTCATTAGGACTCATCCTCTGGGGAACATGAACGTCTATAAGACGATACATTTAATAGGCGTTGAGATATTTCAGTGTGGACCAAAGTGACGGAGCAGCTGAACCACATTGCCGTCCATGGAGCCCAAACTCGCCTAAATCCAAGTTTAGGCGGGTTTTGTCCCCCTTCTAGAGGTATCTCTATAAGTATATCTTATCTGGTTCGGTTAATGTCCGTCTGCACTCTGACCCGAGCTCGGTGGCCAGAAATCGTCCGAGCAGCTTCCCAACTGTTGGCCTCTGCCTCCTCTCTGGTGTCTTGTGGGGTTGAAGGCGAGGTGAAGTTAGTTCCTGGTAATGATCGTGATCGCGGTGGCATTAAGGAGGGACATCCCAGGTACACGGTGGGAGGTCGCGGTGCTGGGTAACCGTATTCTGATCCAACGATCTGGATAATCCTGGCCCCGAACTGTGAGCTTTACACTGGGCCGAGACGCCCCGCTGACCTCAGCCCCGGTACAGTTACAGCCCCGCACGAGGACTTCTCCAAGGTTCTCCCTCAGCGTGCAACAACAACAGGGACACGAACAACACCTTCGTATCATCTGTCCTCAAGCAACAAGGACCGGGTTCAGTGAGAACGACTTTAACTGTTCAGTGTCACTGCGTACGCGTCTGATTGACTTTAAAAACTAACAAACACTAAAACAAGTTGTTCATTTAAAGGGATACACTCGACATTTTAGACATAGAGCTCTTGTTGCTGAGGAGGTTGTCACGATCTGATTAATTAATACAATGAAATGGAAGATAAGACAAAACCTTTACATTCTATATATATATAAAAAAAGTCTTGATTAGAACTTATTACAGTAAACACACATAATTAATGCTGCAACTAACAATTGTCTTTACTATCAAGTTAATTTATAGAAATGTGCAAATACAAAATTGTTACCAAAGCCCAACATCTCGTCTTAAAACTGCTATCTGTGTTTAATTTGCCAAGATATGAAACCGAAAAGCAGCAAATATTTGCATATTATAAGGCAGTAGCACACAAATGCTCTCTAAACTAAATTAGTTACATGTTGTTAAGGAAAATCAACATACGCTAATCTTCTGTTGCTTAACCAATTGATTATTTAAATAAATTATTTCAGCACACATCGCAATCACCGTGCCAGTTTATTAGCTACGCCTAAAGCTAAAACTAACGCAGTCTGATGAAACAGCTCTGCCAAACAAATCCTCTCTTCATGAAGATCGTAATGCTCCGTCTTCCAGGTGAGTGATTTCACTTTGTGGTCATTTTGGAGGCTGCAGTTTGTTGAATTTAATCTAATATTTAGCCTGCCCTCGTTGATATCAAATAGGGTGAACTAAATATTGGAAACACTTCCGGCTCCTACTCACCTGCACTGTAAAGCCTACATTTGTGAGGACGAAGGTGTTGGAAGATGCCGCCCGGTCCGCCCGCCCGTCCGTCTCCACACTAATCTTTGTTTCAAGAGCCCTTTGGGACGCTGTCACACTCCTCAGTAGACAAACCAATGAGCCACATCTCCACCTCCTGCACAGAGGAAAAAGAGAGAGAGGGTTTGTATCACCACAAGGATGGCTCAGTTCAGATTGACTTACACTCTCAAGCAACGGGCCCAGCGGTGGATCTGGTGACCAATTAGAAACGGAGGGGACAAACACCTGATCCCCCCCTGACATGATGGAGAGAAAATGAGCAGGAGACCTCAGCAGGGAGCGAGAGCAGAGGGACGATTCCCGACATCTATTCTCTGAAACAGGAGAAGTGTTTTTCAACGCCCCGAGTTGTTAAATTTAAATCTGTGCTGAAAAGCGGTGTGTGTGGCATGTGTGTGTGTGTGTGTGTGTGTGTGTGTGTGTGGTGTAAGTGAAAAGGCTGGACATCCATCTTGTTCGCCAAGTTGAAATGGAGAACCTTCAGTTGAAGCTTAGCCTTCCATTGAAGACATTAAAAATGGAGCACAGGTAGAAGGGGGAAACGCTGGACCCAGGAGAATAGAAAGTAGACGCACAGGACGCTGCATCTTGTGTTTCCCCACGACAGCCAATCGGGTATCAATCAGATTAGAACAAGACCGGATGACAATAGTGTGGAAGAATAACATACTTCTTGATTAATCAATCAATCAACGTTAATAAATCATGAGCTGACATCAAACACCCTTCCACACTCACTTATCTACCTTTCGTCTTTGTTATGATGCTGTAAAGATCGCCCGCCAAGCTTCAAGCACTGATGCCAGTCGGTGAATCGACATGTCACGACTGTATTTGAGGGTATTTAAACTGTGTGTGTGTGTGAGAGAGAGAGTTGCACAGGCAACATGAGCTCTCATTCAATTACAGAGCAAAGCAATTATAGTTTAACGTGACAATGGTGTTTTTATAGCGATATTAAAAGGTAGGGAGGAGAAGTTAATGCGCTCTTTTCTCTCGTATGAATAAATTGTGTCTTATAGGTGTGGTATTAAATTAAGAAGGCGTTGATAAACAACACGTGTTGTCATTTTGTTTCCTCTGAAAACAGCTTTGTGAATTGAATATGCACCCCCAACTGGTGATTAGTTCACATTCTGCTCTACAAGATCAGCAATTTACTTTTTAACCTAATAAGATAAATGAACAATATATATAAAAAAAAAGAATAAGAAGAAAAATGCACAATATATAACAAAAATTAATAGAATAATAAGAAAAATGCACAATATATATAAAAAGTAGAATATAATAATATTAAATTAAATTAACTAACAAAGCAAACAAAACAATAGAGCAAAGATGAGTTATAGGTGTCTTAAGAGATCGAGCTAGACCACGTGGGTTGTGACGCGGCACGCTGACCCATATATGGTTGCTGTGGGACGTTGCTACGGTAACGGAATGCTGACCTCTCCCATAGCGACGGCCGACGAGCGAGACGAGAAACGTCAGAAAACGTAACATTACCGTTAGCGTGTCCTCTCGGTACCGGCCCGGTTACACCGACCGAGCAGCAGTGTGTGATGTTGCCGTTGCCGCTGTTGTTGTTGTTGTTGTTGTTGGGTCGCGGTGGTTGTCTTCTTTGCTCGACGCACAGTGAAGACGTAACCTACAAATGTAAACATTTGCGCGCGCGCGCGCTGCCCATTTCAGATGTAACGTCCCCGGTGCGCCTTCAGCCAATCACAAGCCAGGGGTGGGAGCGTTGTCGTCTCTGATTGGTTGTTGGCTCACCGATGAGAAAAGAGGCAGCTACAAGCTGCAATACAAGGAATTTGACGAGGTGAAAGGTGCATAACAATAAACATAGACAGAGAGTAAAACAATAAAACAATAAAAATAATAAACATAGACATAGAATAAAACAATAAAAAATATAAAAATAATAAATATAGACATAGAATACTGTACTGAACTGTATAAAGATGACATGCAAAAAAAGTCTCTTTTATCTCAAAAGTGCAATATTTGCCTCTTAAATAAAGTGGATTAGAAGTTGATAGATAGATAGTTACTTTATTAATCCCACAAGGGGAAATTTCTTTGCTACAGCAGCATTTATACATACAAGTAAAGCAATATTAAATATAAAAATGCACAATATATACAACAAAAATAGAATAATAAAATCAGAATCAGAATCGTTTATTTGCCAAGTACGTTGCACATACAAGGAATTTGACTAGGTGAAAGGTGCATAACAATAAACATAGACATAGAATAAAACAATACAAATAATTAAAACAATATACAATCGAGACATAATTTAAAGATAAATATGGTAAACAACAACCAGATAACAGTACTTTAAAACAACATTTGAACGTTTAAAGAACAGGATGTGTTCAATGACGGAAAGAATTTAGCTCCCTCTTGTGTTATTATGTCTCCCTGCAGAGGAGAGGAAGGAATATGTGTTTTGTTTAATTGGCCTACATTACCCAGAATGCAGCATACGGGTCTACCTAGAACGTAGCTTCTGATGCCTTCAGGGACAATCGGAAACAAGGCAGCAATGTCGTTTATTTGATGAAAATATAAGAAAATATTACTGAGGGGAGGGTTGTTGAGCAAATATAAGGTAATAAATTGTTGTGCTGCAGTTGTAGTACAACGTGTGAAAGAGGTAAAATATATAAATTGGAAAATAAAAGATATAAATAAAGTGTGAATTAAAATGTATACCACCTTTACGTGACCGAAAGTGAGCGGCAGTACAAATATCCGAGGAGCACCTGAACGCAGCATCAGCTTCTGACGAGCGGAGCTGACGGTCGATGTCCGTGCGGTGACAAGAGACCCCAACATGTAAGTTTTAAGTCTTTATATTTAACATTTCTTCTCAAATGTAGCTTTGTTAATACTTCTCGTGGTGAAATCAAGGTTTTCTATTAGTAGTTGTTATATAACGTCTCGGGTGGGGTCTCTTCTGCCAGCTTACTTTCGGTTTCTCTGTTTTTTTTAATGTTTTGATTAAACAAATTCCACTTTAAAAGTTTATACAACCGATTAAATGTCATCTCCATAAGGAGGGGAGTCGTTTTAACTTGACGTTTACAATTTCCAACGCTGGAAAAAAGGTTTTATTTATTTATTTAATTATGAGATATTATAAGTGCGCAACTCACAACAACAGGAAGAAGAAAGCTAATAAAAAAAAAACCCCACTGGAGCTGCTTTCTGTCATCAGACCCAGTTTCATCACCCGTGTCTGTGTGTTTACCGGCTGCAGCCCAGCATGGACAGCCCCAAAGAGCTCCAAGAGCCCGCACAGCCCTCAGAGCCCGCAACGCACACCTTCTCCCGGGTGGTGTTCACCGACATCCCTTACTCCTACCTGCCGTTCACCCCCGTCACCTGCTGCTACACCCTCGCCGCCGCCTTCCAGCCCAGCCCCCGGGACTGGGTAGGCATTTTTAAGGTGAGGGAATATTTATTATAGTGTAGTATATATATATATATATATATATATATATATATATATATATATATATATTTTTTTTTTTTATATGGAATCCCATTGCTGAGAATAACATTTAAAAAAAAGGTCCTGTAAGTGTTTTTTTTTTTAAGTGAGAAACATTCTCTAAATAATTACTTGGTGTCTCAAAATAACTACTTATCTCCAAAATAAGGAATTTGTATTTCAAAATAATTACTTATTTAAAAAAATTCAGATTTAGTATCTCAAAATAATTACTTAGTTAATGACTTTTTAAAAAAATTCAGATTTAGTATCTCAAAATAATTACTTAGTTAATTACTTTTTAAAAAAAATGAGGGCTTAGTAACTGAAAATAAACTTATCTCCAAAATAATGACTAAGTTAATGACTTTAGTATCTCAAAATAATAACTTATTTAAAAAATAATGACTTTAGTATCTCAAAATAATGACTTATTTAAAAAATAATGACTTTAGTATCTCAAAATAATGACTTTAGTATCTCGAAATAATGACTTATTTAAAAAGTAATGACTTTAGTATCTCAAAAATAATAACTTATTTAAAAAGTAATTACTTTAGTATCTCAAAAATAATGAGGTAGTCTCAAAATAATGACTTATTTAAAAAATAATTACTTTAGTATCTCAAAATAATGACTTTAGTGTCTCAAAATGACTTATTTAAAAAATAATGACTCAAAATATTGACTTATTTAAAAAATAATGACTTATTTAAAAAAATATTACTTTAGTATCTCAAAATAATGACTTTAGTATCTCAAAATAATGACTTTAGTATCTCAAAAATAATAACTTATTTAAAAAGTAATTACTTTAGTGTCTCAAAAATAATGAGGTAGTCTCAAAATAATTACTTATTTAAAAGATAATGACTTTAGTATCTCAAAATAATGACTTTAGTGTCTCAAAATGACTTATTTAAAAAATAATTACTTATTTAAAAAAATATTACTTTAGTATCTCAAAATAATGACTTTAGTATCTCAAAATAATGACTTTAGTATCTCAAAATAATAACTTATTTAAAAAATAATGACTTTAGTATCTCAAAATAATGACTTATTTAAAAAATAATGACTTTAGTATCTCAAAATAATGACTTTAGTATCTCGAAATAATGACTTATTTAAAAAGTAATGACTTTAGTATCTCAAAAATAATAACTTATTTAAAAAGTAATTACTTTAGTATCTCAAAAATAATGAGGTAGTCTCAAAATAATGACTTATTTAAAAAATAATTACTTTAGTATCTCAAAATAATGACTTTAGTGTCTCAAAATGACTTATTTAAAAAATAATGACTCAAAATATTGACTTATTTAAAAAATAATGACTTATTTAAAAAAATATTACTTTAGTATCTCAAAATAATGACTTTAGTATCTCAAAATAATGACTTTAGTATCTCAAAAATAATAACTTATTTAAAAAGTAATTACTTTAGTGTCTCAAAAATAATGAGGTAGTCTCAAAATAATTACTTATTTAAAAGATAATGACTTTAGTATCTCAAAATAATGACTTTAGTGTCTCAAAATGACTTATTTAAAAAATAATTACTTATTTAAAAAAATATTACTTTAGTATCTCAAAATAATGACTTTAGTATCTCAAAATAATGACTTTAGTATCTCAAAATAATAACTTATTTAAAAAATAATGACTTTAGTATCTCAAAATAATGACTTATTTAAAAAGTAATGACTTTAGTATCTCAAAAATAATAACTTATTTAAAAAGTAATTACTTTAGTATCTCAAAAATAATAAGGTAGTCTCAAAATAATGACTTATTTAAAAGATAATGACTTTAGTATCTCAAAATAATGACTTTAGTGTCTCAAAATGACTTATTTAAAAAATAATGACTTATTTAAAAAAATATTACTTTAGTATCTCAAAATAATGACTTTAGTATCTCAAAATAATGACTTATTTAAAAAAATAATGACTTTAGTATCTAAGAAATAATGACTTAGTGTCTCAAAATAATGACTTATTTAAAAAATAATGACTTTAATATCTCAAAATAATGACTTTAGTATCTCAAAATAATGACTTTAGTATCTCAAAATAATAACTTATTTAAAAGAAAATGACTTTAGTGTCTCAAAAAATGACTTAGTATCTCAAAGAAATTACTTATTTAAAAAATAATGACTGAGCATCTTTGTTATCTTCGGTATTTTGTGACATTAAACACTCTTATGATGATACACAGGATCTATTTTTAAATCCCACTGGTGGAAAAGGGCATCTCTTGTTTCCACATATCATATCAGTGTGTTGCGTCATAATCTCTCCTTCTTAGACTTTTGTCTTTTCTTGGAACAGGTGGGGTGGAGCACCACGAAGGACTACCACACCTTCGTGTGGGTGGAGCCTTCTCTGGATGCGGTGGGGCAAGAGTCCGCCCAGAGGCGGGTCGTTTTCAAAGGTAAGAAGCAGTTTCACTTCTACCGCTCGGTCATGTTTGTAACGAACGCTTATACACGGCCTATAAATAACAGTTATTACGAGCGTCCACAAACTGTTAACTTGTGATCCGTCGTCACGGTAACTCTTCATTCTCCTTCTTGTTTACCCCTTTTTTTTTTTTTTTTTTTTTTTTAAATCGTCACGTGAGGTTCGGTCTAGATTTCCAAGAGAGAGAGAGAGATCCGTGACGATCTTTGCGTGTGACTTCTTAAAATAAAGTCGGTGTTTACTTGCGAGTCGTCATCGCGGTCCGCGTCCTCGGTGTGTGGACTTTGAATTCTTTGAATTTGATTCTTTTTTTAGCAGATTGCTTCGTGTCAAGGATTTTGAAGTAGTGAAAGTATCCAAAAGCAAAGAGTCAAAATTAACTTAATTTTCTGTAACTTTTAAAATAATTCCCTTATTATATATCTATCTCGGGACATCCAGATTGTGAACTGCTTCTAATATTTTGTCTTTTACAGTCGCACTTATTTCAAATTTAAGACATTTTAGAAGAATCTTCTAAACTTTTTAAATTCCTCTGACAGGTATACATTACCTTTTGATATTTTCAGAGTTTTTGAGTATTTACAGTAAATGTGTAGATTATATTATATTATATTAGATATATACGATATCATTTTTTCCCTACAGCAGCATTTTTACATACAGGTAAGATAAGAACAATATATTTAAAAAAGAAATAGAATAGAATAATAATAAGAAAATAAGAAAAATGCACAATAATAATTAATTTAAAATGTAACCAAAAATTATTTAAAAAGTAGGGGTTGTTGAAATAATTTAATTTGAAAAGTAGTGTTTTTTTTTTTTTTTTTTTAAATAAATTATTTACAACAACCAGCAAAATGCCAAACAATTCTATTTTGTCTTGTTCTCAAATGGGATAATTTACTCCTTTTCTCTTCCTTTAAATGATTGTAAACTGCATTTATTTGGGGTTTTGGATTGTTTACGAGCGACATTAAGACATAATGAGGAGTTTTTAGTGATTAAAATGAGCGAGTTTCACTATTTTCTGACATTTTACAGACTTACAGACTGATTTAATTGACAAATCAAGCGTGAAAATAATCTCCGGTCGTCCTGCAGACGAGTAAATAAATGTGCTCTGTGCTCGTCCCATCAGATTACTACCTGCCGAAGGATGAGCTCGAATTCTACCAGTTCTGCTACGTTGACCGAGCCGGTCTGGTGCGCGGTGCCAGCACTTCTTTCTGCTTCAAAAGCCCGGCGGAGCAAAGCCCGGAGAGCATCGCGGACAACGACCTCATGGTTATTACGACACAGGTATCACATTTTTTTAGCAGCTCGACGGGGTGACGGCCTCGTTGTTTGTAAAAGATAAGATGTCAGCCAGAAGGCAAAGGTAAATAAAAGCTCCAGTATCGATTCGATGTGTTTCTGCTGAAACCAGGAGCAGGTCGAACTGAATCTACGGGAGAAAGAGGAGCTGCAGAAAGAGCTGGATCGGATAAGGGAGGAGAAGGAAGCCCTAAAAAAGTTTCTAGAGATGGAGCGGCAACAAGCCGCCGGCTTGAAGGTCGATAAAGATGAAAGAGCACGTTTTCGAAACGGAGAGAAAATAGTTAAATAGGAACTTTGATATTTGACACTCGGTGCGATTTATCCCCGCAGGGGCGGAACGAACAGAAAGAGAAAGAAATGAGTCAGCTGCTGAGGGAGATGGATCAAATCAAGGAGCAGAACGAAAACCTGAGGAGCACCGCGCAGCAGAAGGAGAAGGAAACGGACGTCCTAAAGGTTTGTTTTCGGTCCGGCGGGTGAAATCGGTTTCCACGGTTTCGGTGTGGAAGCTAACTCTGGTTGCTCCTCCCAGGAGGAGGTGAGGAAGCTGACGGAGGAGAAAAAACAAAGCTCGAGTTTAGACGCCGCGCCCAGACAAAACGAGGTAACACCGTTTTTTAAAATATTTTTTTTTATCTCTTCAGCCGTTTAAAAATCCAGTGCCAATCCTTCGTCGTTTACATTTTTCAGAGTCAGGAGAAGTACGACCGAGCCGTGCTGAAGATCAAGCTGCTGAAGGAGGAGCGCGAGGAGCTGAGGGGGCGGGTCGGCGCTCAGAGCGCGGAGATCACCACGTGAGTCGAGTCAAAAGTAGAAAACGTGTTGCGTACGTTTTTCTGGCCTCTTAAGAGCTTTTTCTTTTCTTCCTTTTTTTTTTTTACGTGTGATTCCAGGTTAAATTCCAAAGTCAGAGAACAAGAAAGGGAACTGTTAAAAATGAAGGACGGCATCCAGCTGTTTCAGGTACGCCTGCGCCGCAGCGTGACGCTTTAAAGGGAAAAGCTGCTGTCGTTTTGTAGTTTTCTCGTTCACAAATCCCATGAAAAAACAAAAACAAAAGCATTTACGACTTCCTCACTCCGCCTGTGACACTTACAGACACGCAAATATTTATAGAGAGGCTAAATAATATCCGAAAACAAGCCGTACACCAAAGAGGAGAACGTAGAACATTTGTTGGGGACTATTAATCCACATTCGGTGCTTTTATTGCATGTCTTCCTGTTATTTATCTCTTTATTATAGTAAAGTGGTTTGTAATCACAAGGATGCAGATTATTAACTATATCAACGTGATCATACATGTACCATAATCTCAACTGAGACCAACGTTGTGTTAGTCTGAAGACTTCTTAAAAAGAAAACGTCTCACAAATATATATATGCAGTTTTTTTTTTTTTTTTTAATGAAACGTGGGGACTATTTTCATTGGCGGATTAATCCACATTTGGTGCTCCAGTGAGTATTTGTGGCAACAGGACGATACTTGTAAGAAGATACATTCACTGTTGTTTTTTTTAAAAAATTTTTATGAGAGTTCTTGAAGATTAAAGATTAGTTGGGTTCGGTATTTGCTCAAATGTGTGTGTGTTTGCCTTCCGGCAGGTTGACCTTCAGAGCATTGAGAAAGAGAAGGAGAGGCTCTGCGTAGAGCTGCAGAGGTCGCAGAGCCTCGTACACGACATCAACGACGTGAAGAGAGAGAACCAGGAGCTAAATGCGAGTCTGTTGAGGCAGATGACGCTGCAGAACTGTCCGGATGACGACGTGCAGGTGGGAGCAAATACAACACGAAATAAAAATAATAAAAAAAAATATGCTGAAGTTCTTTTTGAAAAACCAACGGTGACGCGACAATGTTTTCTTCAGGTGGCGAGTCAGACTCTTGCCTGCCAGCTGCAGGACGCTCAGAGGAAACTGGCGGCTGAGAGGGAGGAGACGAGAAACGCCAAGAAACGCGGCGAGCACCTGGAGGTCGAGCTGCTGCAGGTTAGCGAGCAGCTGCAGAAGGTGGCCTCCACGTGTGAGCAGGCACAACGGATGAGTAGCAAAATAGAGGTAAACAAACAAAAAAAAAAAGCACCTTGGTTTGGATATAACATGCAGCCATTGGGGTTTTATTTTCTACTTGGAGCCTTTGGTTCCTCTTAATGCTGCAGGATACAATGAAAGTGTATTTTAGATAATGGTGAACAGTTTGGGGAAGGGAGGATCCTTCTGTTTCAACACCAAGGGGGAAGGAGAAAGAGGAAAGAGAGAGAATGAGACAGAGAAGACGAAATCCCAAACAAATTTAAAAGTGTGTGCAAGCCACAAAATAAAAAAGGTATAAAATAAAGAGATGCATAAAGAAAATAAATGTTTTTTTTCAGTGCTGACGGAAAAATAATAACTTATTTAAAAAGTAATGACTTTAGTATCTCAAAAATAATGACTTATTTAAAAAATAATGACTTCAGTATCTCAAAATAATAACTTATTTAAAAAATAATGACTTTAGTATCTCAAAATAATAACTTATTTAAAAAATAATGACTTTAGTATCTCAAAATAATAACTTATTTAAAAAATAATGACTTTAGTATCTCAAAAATAATTACTTTAATATCTCAAAATAAAAACTTATTTAAAAAATAATTACTTCAGTATCTCAAAAATAATGACTTTAGTATCTCAAAATAATAACTTATTTAAAAAATAATGACTTTAGTATCTCAAAATAATAACTTATTTAAAAAATAATTACTTTAGTATCTCAAAATAATAACTTATTTAAAAAATAATGACTTTAGTATCTCAAAAATAATGACTTATTTAAAAAATAATGATTTTAGTATCTCAAAAATAATAACTTATTTAAAAAATACTGACTTTAATATCTCAAAAATAATGACTTAGTGTCTCAAAATAATAACTTATTTAAAAAGAAAATGACTTTAGTATCTCAAAATAATGACTTTAGTATCTAAAACAAAATGACTTATTTAAATAATAATGACTTTAGTATCTCAAAATAAAACTTATTTAAAAAATAATGACTTTAGTATCTCAAAATAATAACTTATTTAAAAAATAATAACTTATTTAAAAAATAATAACTTTAGTATCTCAAAATAAAAACTTATTTAAAAAATAATTACTTTAGTATCTCAAAAATAATGACTTGACGTGTGAGCAGGCACAATGGATGAGTAGCAAAATAGAGGTAAACAAACAAAAACAAAAGCACCTTGGTTTGGATATAACATGCAGCCATTGGGGTTTTATTTTCTACTTGGAGCCTTTGGTTCCTCTTAATGCTGCAGGATACAATGAAAGTGTATTTTAGATAATGGTGAACAGTTTGGGGAAGGGAGGATCCTTCTGTTTCAACACCAAGGGGAAGGAGAAAGAGGAAAGAGAGAGAATGAGACAGAGAAGACGAAATCCCAAACAAATTTAAAAGTGTGTGCAAGCCACAAAATAAAAAGGTATAAAATAAAGAGATGCATAAAGAAAATAAATGTTTTTTTTCAGTGCTGAAGGAAAAATAATGACTTTAGTATCTAAAAAATAATGACTTATTTAAAAAATAATGACTTTAGTATCTCAAAATAATAACTTATTTAAAAATAATGACTTTAGTATCTAAAAAATAATGACTTATTTAAAAAATAATGACTTTAGTATCTCAAAATAATAACTTATTTAAAAAATAATGACTTTAATATCTCAAAAATAATGACTTAGTGTCTCAAAATAATAACTTATTTAAAAAGAAAATGACTTTAGTATCTCAAAATAATGACTTTAATATCTAAAACAAAATGACTTATTTAAAAAATAATGACTTTAGTATCTCAAAATAATGACTTTAATATCTCAAAATAAAAACTTATTTAAAAAATAATGACTTTAGTATCTCAAAATAATGACTTAGTGTCTCAAAATAATGACTCATTTAAAAAATAATGACTTTAGTATCTCAAAAATAATGACTTATTTAAAAAATAATGATTTTAGTATCTCAAAAATAATGACTTAGAAAAAAAAAAAAAATAATAATAATGCTTAGATTAGTGCACGTGGTTTTGGGGATGCAGCCGGTCAGGTGTCCACGTACTAAAAAAAAAATAAACGAGGCTCGTTTACCCTCATTCTTTTTAACAGATGCAGTTCGCAGAGGCGCGCGAAACGATCGCAGAGGCGCGCGAAGTGCTCGCCGATAAAGACGGCACGATAGAGGAGAAGGAACAGATCATCGTGTTGGTGACGCACGAGAAGGAAGAGCTGGCCCGAGAGAACCAGGTGCGTTGACACGAGCATCGTCTCCTTGCAGAAGAAAATAAATTTAAAAAAAAAAAAAAAATAAAAAAAAGGGGGAGGAGTTTGTGATTTTTAGACGCTTGTTTTGTTTATTTCCGTCAGACGCTCACGAGTGACATCGAGAGGCTGCGCAGAGCGTACGCCGAGCTCGAAGCATCTGCCCCCGCCTCGCCGCCCGCCGCCTCGCCGCCCGCCAACGAGCAGCAGCAGCAGCAGCAGGAGTCAACCGAAGAGATCAACCTGTACGGGGACGTCGGTGAGTGACTGGAAATGTAGTTTTTTATTTAGTATAGTTATATAGATGTTGTCGAAGCAGAATACGACCGCACGAAAGATGATTTACAGCATGTTTATCTGGCAAGTAAAACCCCACTTACCCTTAGTGGTTTTATTACCCTTAGTGGTGTGTTATTACCCTTAGTGGTATCTATATTACCTTAGTGGTGTGTGTATTACCCTTAGTGGTTTTATTACCCTTAGTGGTGTGTATATTACCCTTAGTGGTATCTATATTACCCTTAGTGGTGTGTGTATTACCCTTAGTGGTATCTATATTACCCTTAGTGGTGTGTATATTACCCTTAGTGGTATCTATATTACCATTAGTGGTGTGTGTATTACCCTTAGTGGTATCTATATTACCCTTAGTGGTGTGTATATTACCCTTAGTGGTATCTATATTACCATTAGTGGTGTGTGTATTACCCTTAGTGGTATCTATATTACCCTTAGTGGTGTGTATATTACCCTTAGTGGTATCTATATTACCATTAGTGGTGTGTGTATTACCCTTAGTGGTATCTATATTACCCTTAGTGGTGTGTATATTACCCTTAGTGGTATCTATATTACCATTAGTGGTGTGTGTATTACCCTTAGTGGTATCTATATTACCCTTAGTGGTGTGTGTATTTCCCTTAGTGGTGTGTATATTACCCTTAGTGGTGTGTGTACTACCCTTAGTGTTATCTATATTACCCTTAGTGGTGTGTGCATTACCCTTAGTGGTGTGTATATTACCCTTAGTGGTGTGTGTACTACCCTTAGTGTTATCTATATTACCCTTAGTGGTGTGTGTACTACCCTTAGTGTTATCTATATTACCCTTAGTGGTGTGCATTACCCTTAGTGGTGTGTGTACTACCCTTAGTGTTATCTATATTACCCTTAGTGGTGTGTGCATTACCCTTAGTGGTATCTATATTACCCTTAGTGTTATCTATATTACCCTTAGTGGTATCTATATTACCCTTAGTGGTGTGTGTATTACCCTTAGTGGTGTGTGTACTACCCTTAGTGTTATCTATATTACCCTTAGTGGTGTGTGTATTACCCTTAGTGGTGTGTATATTACCCTTAGTGTTATCTATATTACCCTTAGTGGTGTGTGCATTACCCTTAGTGGTATCTATATTACCCTTAGATTATCTATATTACCCTTAGATTATCTATATTACCCTTAGTGGTATCTATATTACCATTAGTGGTGTGTGTATTACCCTTAGTGGTGTGTGTATTACCCTTAGTGGTGTGTGTATTACCCTTAGTGATGTGTGTATTACCCTTAGTGGTGTGTGTATTACCCTTAGTGGTGTGTGTATTACCCTTAGTGGTGGTGCGTGTATTACCCTTAGTGATGTGTGTATTACCCTTAGTGGTGTGTGTATTACCCTTAGTGGTGTGTGTATTACCCTTAGTGGTGGTGTGTGTATTGCCCTGAGTGGTGTGTGTGTATTACCCTTAGTGGTGTGTGTATTACCCTTAGTGGTGTGTGTATTGCCCTTAGTGGTGTGTGTATTACCCTTAGTGGTGTGTATATGTTTGCCCACCTGAGGTTTTCAGATATCACAGACTTCTGACGCCTCCTCAGTTTAACGGAGGTGAAGTGAGTTTAACTAAATGTAAAATAATAATTAGCTTTTCCATAAACAAGATCCCGGTTACTTGAGATAATCTCGAGAGAATCCACACGACTAGACATTAGGGTTGGGCGATATGATGATATATATTCTGTTTGTACAAAAGAAGTTATTACTATATATAGTAATATATATTTACATATATAAATATAATATACAGTATATATTATTTATTATATTTATACATATATTATATTTATAATATATATACATATATATAAATATAATATATATTTATTATTTATATATATATAAATATAATATATATTTATTATTTATATATATATACATATATATAAATATAACATATATTTATTATTTATATATATATATATATATAGATACAAAATACATATATATATATTTAGAATATATATCCATATATATAAATATAATATATATTTATTATTTATATATATATATAAATATATATATGTATTATTTATATATATATATAAATATTATATATATTTATTATTTATATATATATATATATATATATATATAACAAAATAAATATCCTTAGAGGATTGTATCAATAGTCACCCACTTCTGCTAGACATCTATACATGAAAGTTATTCCCAAAACAAACAAAAAAATCAGGTTTCACTGATGAAAACAATCATTCCCTAAAGCCCCTTAAATAAACTGTGAATAAACAGCAATTGTTTCAATTAATCTGGTGTTAACTGATTTACTTTTCTTTGCAGATATCCCTGCAAACAGCGAAGAGGTGAGTCGAATTATTCTAATCCCGTATTAATAAAAAAAAGGTCTCTTTTCTATTTTCTAACACAACCTGAATGAACTAGTTAATAATTAAGATGAAAGCAGCTGGGCTCTAAAACGGAGTGTGTGACTCGCCTGTTTACCGTTTATTTTTGCACATAATCCGCTCCCTATTTTGTTACCGTCTCTATTTCCTCTCCCCCCTTCCTCCCCCCTTCCTCCCCCCCTCCCCTCCCCCACAGCAGGCGCTGGTGTGTCGTCACTGCCAGGAGAGCTTCCCCTGCATAACCCGAGAAGAGCTGGAGCAGCACGAGCAGAGTCACCGCGTTTGTCCCTTCTGCACGATGATCTGTGACAACATGGAGCAGTCCGTGTTCGAGGATCACGTCTACAGCCACGAGCTGTGAGCGCAAAATAAACAAACAAACAAACAAACAAGCAAACAAAAGGTCTTACAAGTTGGGTGGTCTGGTGTAAAAGGAGCAAACCGATATTATTACACTTTTACTGCAACTTTACTGTTGAGCTTTTTCCAAAGCGTGCTGTTTTTGGGGGGTTTTGTGTTTTTCAGCTATTAAGTGTCCTCATTTATTTTAGTCAGATTTTGGCTTATCGTCATTAAAAGTAAAACTGAGCATCGTTTGAAATGTTTTACTTCTGAACCAAAACTCAAAACCCTATTTTTCATTAAAAAAAATTAAGCAAAAGTGTTTAAATGTTAAAAATAATAGTCTAAAATTGGCTGTTGTATTTACTTATTTACAGATGTTTATGGGTAGAGATGCACCGATCTATCGGTCTCATATAAATTATTTTTGATAGTCAAAATTGTCCAAAATATTTTGAACAACTTTGAGTTGTTTGAGTGAGAGAAAATATTTAATAGTAAATGTTTTGTTATGAAGAGACAAATTAATCTGCTTTCTTTTTGTGAGCTCTTTCGCTCGAGAGACTAAATATTAAAAAAAGGAGAGTCGAGCCCAGTCCTCTCTTTTGTTTTGTATAAAATTTGAATATTTCTTGTTTTAAAATCTGGAATTATCTATTTAAAGAAGAAATAAATGTGATTGTGAATCTGACTTCACATTCGATGTCGTCCGTTTGATCTTCTGGACATTTATCAGGTGAATAGTACAAACGTAGGCTTTGTAACATCTAAATTAAACAAACTTAAAACCTCTGAAAGATTTATTTTTTTTACTAATAGTATGCTTTGGAAAATAAAAAGCAGTAATTTATATATATATGATTTGTAGTAAAAAGGCTAAAAACATGATTTAACCGTGGGATGGATTGTCAGAGAATTAGTCGATTTAATTTCGGCTTTGTAACCTTGAAAACCCTATTCATCTTTCTCATGTATGGATTTAGATCGTTATAATTTAAAATAATGCATGTTATATTAAAAAAATATATATATTTTAACCACAATTCTTCATTTACAGTATAACTTCGCACTCTTCTGGGGGAGCTGATGATCTACTAAAACTATGATTGTGTCGATTTCAGTGTTTATTTAACTTCTGTTGAGAATGAGTGGTTGATAGGAGGATGAGCAATGCAACAAGTGAATGTATGTAAACGGTTCTGAAACAATAAAAAAAAAAAAAAAATCAAGTGGCAGGAATGCAGCGGATGTGAAGTTATTATTTTATATATGAAAAAAAAAAAAGAAAATTACATATTAGTCTGTGCATTGATATCCGTAAACCAGCGCCCCCGTTGCATAGTTTCCCCTCCTCGCGTCCGGAAGATGATGTCGGAGGAAGCTTCGCCCAGCGTGCTCCGTCCCACCGGGAGCTTTCTTGTTTACCAACGTGTCTCTGATGCCCCGCCCCTCCCTCTCCCTCTCCCTCATGGCGTCATCTGATTGGCCTCCTCGGGCGTGACGTCACGGGAGGTCAGCTCGGCGAAGAGAGCGGGCAGCCAGTACTGCGCCTCCTCGGCTGCTTGAGAGTCCAGCCAGGCCAAGCCTTCCTTCAGCAGGTGATCCTGGAGAAGGAAGCGCGGAGGTCAGCGGGGTTTCTGCAGAGTTCTTCCGGCTCACATTTAAAAAACTATTTTAATTGTTTTAATAACTAATATATTAATTGCATTTAAAATTACTATTTTAAATGCAGCTAAACATCCGTTTCCTCGTGCATGTCGTCCAAAGTCAGAAAGTACGACGATAGTGACGACATGGCCAAGATTTATTATTATTCTTTATTTATTTTCATAGCATCCCAGCTGTATAACAATAATTTAAGGGATGCAACTAATGAGCGATTATCTTCATCTTCTCTATTAATTATTTAGTGTAATAAATGTTTAAAAACTGGCATTAAACATTTCTCAGAGTCCAAAGTGAGTCTTTAATTTGCCCGTTTTTGTGCGACAAACAATCCAAATAATAAATTTACTGTCATATATGACAGAAAAAAAACAACAAAACCTCTCATTTAAGAAGCTGAATCCAGAGAATATTAGAAGTTTTTGCTTGAAAAACAACTGAAAGGATTAATCAAAGATATAAATAGCTGCCCTGAGATTTTCTGGCGGACTAATTGATTAACTGACTCATATTTGCAGCTCTTAATGATCCCTAATTATATAATTAATCAAATTAACACAACTGGTCCAGGACAGGTGGATGAACCAATGTAAAAATTAGTCATTCAAGATTTTAAAAGCTCACAATTCTACTTCTAATTTAACTTTAGAGGTTTATAACGTCTGCTGTGATTCAACAATCAGATATAAAAACATTTTATAACAAACATTAACGCCGACTGCAGGAAATAGAAAATATTTAAGCCTTTTTGTGAATGAAATCCAAGACTTTTAATACTGAATTTAACACCTGCAGATCCATCTGTCAAACATCGAGACCTGAAATGAGACTTACCAGGACGTGACACGCCCGTTCCTTCTCCCACTTCAGGCTGTCCTTGATCTCGCTCACTGTGACGAAGCCCTTTTTCTACAAATGAACAAAGAAACCGACATCACTTTGCATCAAAAAGGCCCCAATTTCTCTTTTTTGGATAAAAAAACCCAACAAAAAAATGCCTTTTTCAGACAGAAAATCTGTCAAATTGCTGGTTACGTGTTTTCTGCTAAAGTCGCGGCTTCTTTAGCATTCAAACACACACACAGTGGGTCTTTAACCCTTTAATCCCCATGACAGGGAGATTAGGAATAGAGCTGCAGTGATATTCGACACCTGGAGGAGGACAGCAGTGAGTTAGGAAAGAGCGACGCCAAGTGATGGACTTTAAAACTTTAAAAGCACAAGAGATGATTATTAAATGACACATTTATTAAAATCGTAACAAGGTGAACATTTAATGCTTCTCTCTTTCTCTCACCTTGTGCAGCTGTGGTTTAAATCTCACTGACACGGCGTTTTGATTCAGACGTGTTGGATTTTGGACTTTTTCCAGAAAGTGACTTTCGAATTCAAACATGGGACCGTTATGTAAATACGTCTGTAGCAGCACGGGAGCAACGCAACGCACTTTACGGATTTTAGACACTTAAAAAGATCTGTATCAGCTTGAGTGTGCACTATATTTACGATATTTTCACCAAATAACCTCGCGGTCAAACAGCCCTTTCCAACAGGAAACTGAAGCGGTTATCTGTTATCGTTTGACTTTTGGTAAATCCAGATTACGCCTTTAATTTGTGGTAAAATAATAATAGTTGTAATATGAATAATGAACCAGGGAGCTGCGTCTCACCTCGGCCAGCTGCAGAACTACAGCGTGATCCATGTTGAGCTCAGCCGGGACCGACTGGACCAAGTAAGAACCTCCGACCGGGATCATCCCAAAGCCGTTCCCCATCACCTTCAGTTTCTTTATGGCTCTCATCAAGTCGTCTCTGGGAAGCACGCAGTGTGGGGATTTTTAATAATTCATACAATTTAGAACAGACATATGAGCAAGTCTCGAATACTTTCTCCGATACTTGAAATATTCGACTTACTGGCTGACATCCTGAGCGTATTTACCTCGTCCCTTCAGTACTCTCTGATGGAGTTCATCCAAAGTAATGAGCCCTGAAAAGAAAACACACACATTTCATTATTAAAAATCGTGGTATCGACGTCACGCAGGTGTTCATAACTGGATTCATTGTGTATGACGCTGTTGAGATGCAGAGTATCGCCGATGGAGTTCAGATCAGATTGACCGAGTCACCGCTTTGTAACCAGCCAAACACAATAATTACCATTTAGTGTCCAGAGAAATCACAAACCTCCATTTCTGTGTTTCAGGGCCAGACACACTTCAATAATCTGGACCCCGAGCTCATAATAGAAGTCACCTACGCCGAGCATCTCAGACCAAAAACCTTTGCCAGCTGTGGAAGAAATTAAAAAAGTTATTTTCCACTTTAAAACGTTATAATTTAAAAACACAATTATCTTACAGATTGTATTCCAAATGTTCCTCACAGGCGAGCGGGTCGACCCCAATGGTGGCACACATCTCCTGGAACTGAACCCTGAACTGGGAGCTCTTTCGGATTTCTTGTTTGTGTTTGCTGGCAAACTCCTCCAGGTTGGACTTGAAGGTCTCCAACTGCTTCGACATCTGGCGGAAAAACAAGAAACAGGCGAGTAAATGAAGAGGAGGGAATATCTATAGAGAAAAGTCTGCATACGAAGTAAATATATGGCAGTTATAGATTTGTAACTGGAAGCGAGAACTTTATAAAAACACAGGATTTTTTTGTGTCTGATTGATGAATTTTATTTCCAAACAGGAAAATACGTTTTATAATCATCAAATGTGCTTTTGTCAATATGATTTCTCAGTTGATAAAACAATATTGTTCCATTTCTGATTTACAAAACTATAATTTCAGAGAAATATCCAGCGAGGGAAGAAGTATTCAGATCTTGTACTTAAGTAAAAGCAGTATTACCACAGTGTAGAAATACTCTGTTACAAGTAAAAGTCCTGCAGACAAACTCGTACTTCAGAAAAAGTGCAAAAACATTAACACCAATATCAATTTAAAGTACATATAATGCAGAATGGGACATTTCAAAATAATGTTTATTATAATACTGAATTATATTGTTTAATGCATACAAAAGTTAATTACTTAATAGTGCAGCTGTTAAAGGTAGAGCTTATTTTTATTACTTAATATACTACAGGGTATTTTAATCTATACTAACACATCATAATTCATGCTTTAAGATATATTTTGTATTAATAATCTCAATCTGCAAAGTAACTAAAGTTATCAAATAAATGTCGCAACATTCCTCCCTAAATTATTGGGGAGCAGCAGTATAAAGTAGCATAGATTGGAAATACTCAAGTAAAGTACAAGTACCTCAAATTGTACTTAAGTACAGGACTTGAGTAAACATACTTATTTACTTTCCACAAATGGAAATACCGTTTGTATTCACTTGAGACATTATTACATGGATAAAAGTATTCAGTGTTTTTATAATTTTTTTTTTAAAAAACTCACTTGGACAATTTGGTCCACCGCAAGAACATTTCCTCTTTCCTTATATTTGGCCTAAATATAGAAGAAGAAGAAGAAGAAAATAATCACAGGTTAGATAAATAAGTCGATGTTAGAAATTCGTTATTAGAAATAATACAATATAAGCATAATAAACCAAATAATTTCAATAAACAAGATAAGAATCAGAATCAGAACTGTTTATTGCCAAGTACTTGGTGAAAGGTGTACAACAATAAACAAAAAACACAGTGCAATAATTATTTAAAAATAATAGGAAAAAAAATAGAAAAATATTAAAATGTACAATAAAAATATGGCTAACAAACAAACAAATAACAGTACTTTAAAACAAGTGTAATTATAATTATAAATGTTTTTGTTTAATAATTATTAAACAAAACCCTGTGTGACCAAACAAAACAATAAATAAATAAATATGAAATAAGACAAACAAAACAAAACTCTCTCACTCCAGGTGAATACGTTATAACGCATCATTAGAGGCATTATTACAGACGTGCAGGTGAATAACACCTGTAACAGTGACGTTACCTCCGCGAGCTTTTTCTTGGCGATAGCTCCCGCGCCCACTCCTCTCCGGTGCATCCCGCTGACGTCCGGTTCAACCGTTAAAAGTCGAGTCTATACGGTAAGGTATCGTTATCATTTACGTTATCGGTCCCCTGTTAAAGTAAACTCTGGGAAACAAACATTTTAAGGAGACGTAGGTTGATTACTTCGATGCAAAATGCTACTTTCGTACAACTGTTTCCTGTTTTTCCATTAACCGGAAGTAAGTAGACTACTTCCGGAAGTAGAGGACTTCCGCCTCGGTGAGGTTGACACTTTATTTCATACCGCCATCTGGTGGCCTGGGGTAGAACAGCAGGCCAGTGTGGGAACTGCACCAGTTATAACAGAATACATCACTAAATAAAAATATAAAATATACAGTGAGTGTTTTAAGAAGTACTCGGATCCTTTACTTGAGTAAAAGTATAAAAATAGTGGTCTGAAAATTCATGATTTCCAAGTTTTACTCAAGTGCAGCGGTTTTGATAGATAGTTACTTTATTAATCCCGAAGGGGAAGTTTTTTTTCGCTACAGCAGCATTTATACATACAGGTAAGCAATACAATATATATATAAAAAAAGTACAATATATACAAAAAAATATATTAGAATAATAAGAACAATGCACAATACATAAAACAATTTAATAGAATAATATTAAATTAAATTAAACAACAAAGCAAACAAAACAATAGTGCAAAAATGTAGCCAAACAAACAAACAACAGTGTTACGATGTTATAGTCGAGTGATTGATTTGGCCAGAGGTGATTTATTATAAAGTGTTATTGCAGTGGGCAGGAATGATCTCCTGAATCAGATTAAAGTAAAAGTAGCAATAATATAGTTTGACATTTTGTTACAATTAGAAGTTTAAAATCTTACAACAAAAGTAGCAAAGTATTACCACCAAACATGATGTACAAGATGTAAAATTATTCATTATGCATAATGACTCATTTCAAAATAATTAAGATTTACAGTATTTATTGATAGAATATTTGTATTATTGGATTAACTTCTTCCACTACTGCTTCAGAACCACAGTTGTATTATCAATAAAGGTTTCTTTTCAAAAACACAATAAGAGAAAAATAAATACTTTTCTACAAATCCAAGCATTTATTCATATACTTTAAAACAAGTATATATTATAAAATAAAAGTGGTGTCATGGTGTACAACGTGTCCTCTGTCGCCCCCTGCCGGCCTCACCGAAACGTTCACAACACGAGAAATGGCCAGCCGACAAATTACGCATGCGCAGTAGAGGGCGCTCTAACGCCAGTCTTGAGGAGGGAACATGAAGACAGCCGCAGGTGGACTCCAATAACAGACCAGGTGAGCGCGAGACGCGACCAACACAGCCAAGTAAACGTACGCGCGCGACTCTCGTGTTGTTTATGCAGGTGGTTGTTATGACAACGCCGCTCCGGAAGCGCGGTTTCCTGTTAAAACTGGCCGGCTAACGCGTTTAGCTTAGCTCAGCTAGCTAGCTTGTTATTGTTTTTTCGTGGTTCCGCGAGAGCCAAAATGGAGGAGGAGGCTCGCGCCAGTGTCGTGCGATGCCACTCCCGAGTCCCTCTCTGTTAACATCCACCCTGACGCCCCTCGAGGAGGCTTAAATCCCCCTGACGTCACTATAGGAGTCTCAATTAGCTCCTGGGTGCTAATGTAGCCTAGCTTTGGTGGGAGGAAAAGGGTGCCTTTAGGTCCAAGGGTGAGTAGTTGGTGCACTTGTTTCACCAGCAGCCCGGAGGCCGTGCGGCTCCAGGGACACAGACAATAACACGACACTGTGTTTGTTGTCGTTTGTGTTGTTGTTGTTGCAGGACAGCAGCTGGTTCTCATGGGAGGCAGCTGTGGTTGAGGCGCCGCAGGATGAGCCGGTCGCCATGACTCTGAGGTCCACGCTGTTTCCAAACACGGGACTCAAGCAGGACGCGGACGCCGTCGACGGAGCGCGTTTCGGGGGGGCCGAGATCCCGAGCAGGTCCCGGGACCCGGACCAGAGTTACATGACCAGCAAGGGCCCCCTCGCGGCCACGGTTGCGGAAGTAGTTCCAGGAGACAACAAGACTGTGGGGGTATTGTCCCCTGTGAGACAGATGGGGGGTGAGGGAACCCCAGTGAAAGGTAAACCCCTCTCAGCTGACGACATGGAGAACCCTCAGATGGCTCTGAACAACAACCCCAAGGATGCGGGTGCAGATGACAGCGTGAAGGGGGTGGTGGTCCCGGGGGTTCTGGGCACCGCATCCATTGAACTCTCGTCCGAGGGCAAGTGGAGGAACATCAGGAAGACCCCCGCCAATCCGCACACGCAGGCCAACTGCCTCCGGCAGATTCTCCTCCTCCAACTGGACCTCATTGAGCAGCAGCAGCAGCAGCTGCAGTCCAAGGACAAGGAGATAGATGAGCTCAAATCGGACAAGGAGACAGTACGTGAACGCCTTCCATCGTCAGCCGTTAACGTGTGGATTAAAAACATTTAAAGTTAAGTTTATTTGGTCTGTGCCTCCTTCTGTTGCAGCTTCTTGCTCGCATCGAGCGCATGGAGCGCCGCCTGCAGCTGACGAAGAAGGACCCGCCACGGGACAAGCGCCTCTTCCAGCCGCTGGAGCCGTGGACCCCCGACAAAGAGGACGTGTGGGATCTGGATACCGAGGAGAGTCCGCAGCCCAACGCGGCCACGCCGCTCCAGTTTAGTCGGGGTGGAAAAGGTCAAAAGAGGTAAAGAGCAGACGGCACTCCGCTCTTGTCACGTGACTTGTGGCATTAAATCAAACCACGTTCGTTAAATGCATGCGGGAAAGGAGAATCTACAGTTTTCTCTGTGCAATATTCAAAAGAGGTCGAGTTCATGACTTCCATTTCTTTGTCACGTTGTCGTAACTCTTTAATTCTTTTCCTTTCGCTCACACAGGAAATCTTGCTTTGGAGATGCAAAAATGCAGAAATCACGAGGCAAAAGCGCCAAGCTCAGCCCCCAGAAATCCGAAATGCAGCCCGGCTCTCCCAATCAAAGAGAGCTGCGCAGCAAAGAAACCCCCGAGAAGACCGTTCCCATGCGGTCGGGGCTAGAAAGGGACCTCATGCTCCCGTGCAAAGAGGAGCCCGAGCTGGGCTGTCAGATCGAAGACCTCCCCTTTATGTCTACTACAGAGATGTACCTCTGTTGCTGGAACCAACCTCCTCTTTCTCCTCTGCGTGAGACTTCCCCTAAAAAGGAAGAAGAGGTGGCCAGTGAGTGGACTCCTCATGTAGTTCATGATATGCTGATTGTTTGTAAGCGTGACCTATATCCCATCTTCTAATCACTTTATCCATCAAATGTCCCGAACGCTCTGTCTCTGAATGACCTGATTTCCCTCCTCGCTTCCTCTCAGTTCCTTCTTGGAGGGAAAATCCCATCGAGCCTCTGGACGAGGACCCTTCCTTTATCCCCCCCGAGGTGAGCGCCGTCTTGAATCTTAATAACTCTGGAGTTTAAACAAGTTATCCCACTTAAAACCAAAAAAAAGAATATAACTCATGAACTGCATCGTGTGACTTCCCATCAAGGCGCTGGACGACAACGTGTTTTTGAAACGCCACTTGAAGCTGGAGTTGGACGAGAAGAGGAGGAAAAGGTACCAAACCCCGACTTCAGTTATTGGATTTGAGATTTTAATAAATGTGTTTCAATACTGGAGAGTAAAGAATCGGATAATAATGTTATCGGACAATATTTGTTCGTTATGATTTTCTTTCATTGGCCCTGAAGTTGGTTATTAAAGAGTTGAGACACGATGTGTAATTAAACGGGACGTTTTTACAGTTAAATCCTCAATGTAATTGTGAAAATAAATCATAACGTCACAAAGAAACATGAGGCTTAAATATATAAACGACAATGCAGCCCATAAAAGTTTAAAATCTGAACTATGATAAATTATACATCCCTGTAATAAACACTAAGCTCTTCTTTTGGTGAGGACAAGCCTGTAATTTATACATTAGATACATTTTGTGTTTGTAAAATAGCACAAAACCACTTATTTATGACTCTCTATGCAATGCAGGTTACAGGAAGTCCTTTTTTTCCACATAAGTTTATTGAGATCAGAGATTTATTTTTAAAGGGAGACATGAGAACAAAGATATTGTTGTTTGTCAACAGATTGAACTGCGGTCAAAAATAAGATGAGATGAAATCAAAACTCGAGATTCAGTTCTATTTTAACTCTTTAAGCTACAAATAATCAGGCAATAAAGTCCAGATTTTCTCACTCTTTGCCATTTTCATTGGTCTCCAGGTGGGACATCCAGCGAATCAGAGAGCAGCGCATGTTCCAGCGTTTGCAGCAGCGCATGAACCGGAAGAAGGTCGTCCCGGAGACGGAGCCCGAGCTCTCGTCCTTCTACCCCGACACTGAAGACGGTACGTCTGCAGAACGCGTCTCACTATTCGGCAACATGTGTGGGATGTTTTTATTTTATTTTATTTTTATTTTAAACTTGATTCTTTTCTTTCTGCCAGTTGAAACTATCGTGATCACTCCCTTCCTGCCTGTGGTTGCATTCGGCCGGCCGTTGCCCAAACTCTCACAACAGTAAGTTTGTCTTTACTTCTGTGATGTTAGCTCATCCATAAAGTTATTGATCATCTAATGATGGTATTATAATAATAATAATAATAATAATAATAGTATAATAATACTCTGCTGGAAGTTTGCAAGTGTGTGTTTTTTTTTTTTTTAAATTAAACAAATCAGTCAAAGAAAAATGAGACGGGGAGGAAGTCAGTGGGTGAAAGCAGCTGAGATTATTTTATAAAAGCATGTTTTTAAAACTTGTTTTTACAAATTTTGGTAATTTGAGCCTTTTTATTGAGCCTCGACTGAGAGAGATTATTACAGCATTAAGTACAGGTGATAATTAAAAACAGAAACCAGCATAAAGCTCCTCCTGAAGAGCCTCGGTGCTCCTCGT
>JACSYO010000505.1:90000-122500 GCA_016806645.1 Ophiodon elongatus | reverse complement strand
TAAACGGGTTGTTACTGTCGGATGTGGAGGAAAAACAGACATCGTTCTTGTGATTCTCTCTCATTCCTCTGATGACCCTTACCTCTCGTCCTCGTCATCCTCGTCGCCCATGGCGTCGTCGATGGCGTCGTTCATCATCTCCTCCTTCATGTCCATGATTTCACTCTGCCGTTCGAACTCCATCATGATCTTCTGAATCTGCGGCAGCTTCAGCTGCGGGGGAAAGGAAATTAAAACTTATTTACTGTCAACATCGGGAGGGTTTGCGATTTAAATTCCACCACACGGTGCGTTTCGGGGATTTGCCCCCGACAGAGACCTGTCTGTTCATGGTCGCCATGGCTTTGGTGACGCCCTTCATGGCCTGCGCCATGCTGTTGTTGGACTTGAGCGTCTGTATCTTCAGGCTGACGGCCTGAATGTTGGCCTTCATCATGATGAACTTCTTCACGTAGCGCCGCGTGCGAACCAAATCCTTGGCCATGATCTTAACGGCGTCCTGCGAGGATCAAACACAACACACACAACGCAGTTAGGATCACACACACACACACACATCTCTCACACCATTAAACACGGGCGATATTTTTCCTTCGCCCCACCATTTGTCCCTGTTTGGCCATTTTCTTGATGTCAGCGATGATCTTCTTCTCCTGCTGCTCCAGTTTCTGTCGCTCCCGGTCCAGCTCCCTCATGGCCCGGTTGAGAGCCCTCTGGTTCTGCCTCAGCATCTCCTCCGGAGTTTTCCTCTTCCCGAACAGGAATTCCATCTGTTGGGAGAAAACAGAACGTCAACACAGTCGAGTTAAATACGCCCTCGTTAAAAACTAGTGACGACACGATTGGTCAATTAATCAATTAGTAAATTGACCGAAAAAATGTTGCTCCCGTTTTGCTTTGTCGTGTATTTCTATCTTATTACTTTTCTTTGAAATGGAAACTTAAAGAATATTAGCTCTGAAGAAATTGATTAATTGATTAACAGAACACGTTTGATTATCGATTCATTGTTTAATTTATATTAAACAATGTTTTTTTATAAACAGTCTCTGTTCCTTATCATGGTAAATAGAATATCTTTATGTTTTTGGACAGTTGATCAAACAAAACAAGTAACTTCATTAACATGTGACTCATCAAAAAATAAATAATGGACTAATTGATGATCAGTGGTGGTATATAACTCAGTATATTTACCCACATTTCAGGTACTTGTACTTAACTTGAGTATTTTCTTCTCATGCCACTAAATCTCAGAGGGAAATGTTGTTCACTGAATTCATCCGACAGCTTGAGTTACTTTACAAATCAAGATTTTTGCCCATAAAAACGTTCAGTTGAGACAATAAGTCGATTAATGAATTAAAGAAAAGTATTTTTTTTTTATGTATTACATTTCATGGTTCCAGCTTCACAACTGTGAAGATTTGCTGCTTTACTTTTCAATACAGTTTAATAATTATTAGTAATAATATTGACTGTTGGTTTGACAAAACAAACAATGTGACGGTAACTGTGATTTATTATTTCTCACTATTCTCAACCAGTAGATAAAAGAAGAAAATATTAAATCCTTAATGAAAATAATTATTAGTTATTGTTAAAATAAGCTCCATCTCTAATCTAATAATATTATATATATATAACAGTTTAACAGTCACAGGATATATTGTTATAGTGTTAATACTTTAAGTACATTGTCATAGTTTTAATACTTAAAAATAAGTATATTTTCCTTATGCAACATGTTCAAAGCTGGACTTTTGCTCGTGACAGTATTTTCACAGAGTGGTATTAGTACTTTAATATCTATATAAGATCTGTATACTTCCAGGACCACTGCTGTTTTTACACAATTGGGTGAGTTTCTACCACCGTTTCAGCCTCATTGTTCCCCATGTATAGCCTTGAGTCCAGCCGATGACCTCTTTGTTTCCTGGAACAAATTACTCAGCAGGTAGAAATGTGACAAGAGGCCCGAGGTCTCCGCTCTGCCGTGTTTAAAGCCCGGCTGTCCGTCGCTTCTCAAACATCCTCCATGAACCCCCCGACCGACTAACAACCCTCCACCCACCCGGCTTTGAGAGCCCGAACCCCGGCATGTGTGTGTCAAGTCTCACCATGTAAAAAAGTCGGCGGTCCGGTCGGTTAAACGGTGTTTTAAGGCGTCTTCTCCGACTTCAATTTGAACGATTATTTGTTTTTCTTTGCCACACTTCCGCGTTGCGGTCCCGGAAATGACGTAATCGCGTTCGACGTTCGATCTTTGGCCGGCGTCGCGTCACGGGGTCACGTGGTTCACGCGCGTAGGACAGGAAAAAACATTAGTTTTCAAAATAAAATCCTTCAATTTCTTAAATCGGTGACATTTTCTTTAATACCGGCAATGGTGGAAGAAATACAAAAAAATATTTGATCTAGTACAAGTAGTAATACCGCAATGTAAAAATACTCCATACAAAGTAAAAGTACTTAATTATATATTACCATGATATTGTGTGTGTGTCTTATTGTGTAAGCAGTTTTCTGGGAGTTTACACATGAAGGTTATTATTAAAAGCTGATTCAATAATGTATAATATAATATAATATAATATTATATTATATTATATTATATCATATTATATTATATTATGTTATGTTATGTTATGTTATGTTATATTATATTATATTATATATTCTTGTTCTTACATTTTCAACATACAAATACTTTTTAATGTTGAGTAAGTTGTCACCACTCTGTTGTGCATTTGTAGGTCCAAGGTTAATTTATTGTCATTTACAACACAAGGTTGAGGGTTGCACAACAAAATGCAGTTGTAGTCCACAAGGAAAAAAGAAAGAAAAAAAAACAGTATTATTTATTAAAACTTAATTTGAATACATTTAACCTTAAAAATTAGACTGCAGTGAAACATTTTGTGCCAAATGGTGGTATGTTGCTTCAGAGAATAAAAATGTGTTTAACCAACAGCTTTTATTTTGTAGGTGAAAGGGTTCTAAATCCGCTCATAATCTCGCCCACTTTATGTTGGGGGTTTGCACGTGCGTGTATATCCTGCACAGGAGGCGGAGAGGAGGTCCTGAAGGTTGAACAAAAGACACGCAGCATGACACAAACTTCTCCGGATTAATGGACTTCACTGGCGGCTGAACCACGGTTATTCTTTCTCGGTTCCTCTGGACACACTCACAACTATTGCAACATGTGGGTATCCAGCATGGCGCAGCAGCACAAGTTGCTCCTCCTTTGGACTGGGAGATTGAGCAAGCATGCATCAGTCTCGAGAGTGGACTCTCCGTTTGCCTCTCTCCATGTCTCCGCGTGTCTCCTGCGCCCAGAGGACAGCGGCATCGAGCCTGTGGTGAAGAGACGACGCAGGGCCTTGGTCACTTCCGGTGTCCTGCACAAGCCTGAGGCATCTGATGGGTGGCAGAAGCAGGAGAGGTCAGCTCAGAGTAAAGCGTGGAGAAGGGAGACCCCAGAGTTGCAGAGGTCAAATCAGAGGTGGGAGGGGGACAGCAGAGTGTCCTCTGAACTCAGGAGACTGAGTCTGGATGATTTCCCTGCAGAGAGGGAGGGGATGGGGGGGGGGCAGAGGGAGAGGAAGGGGGGACAGAGGGAGAGGATGGGGGGTCAGAGGGAGGAAAGGTCTGGGGGACCGAGGGAGGAGAGGATGATGGGGGTACATAGGGATAGGATGGTGGGGGGCCAGAGGGAGAGGATGGTGGGGGTACATAGGGATAGGATGATGGGGGTACATAGGGATAAGGTGGTGGGGGGCCAGAAGGAGAGGATGCACCCCAGAGAGGAGCCCTATGAGGTGGTCTTTGGCGTCGCCCCCTGCCTCTTGGCCCTCACTCAGGGTAGAAGGACGGCCAGAAAACTGTTCGTAAAAGACGGCGAGGCCTCTCACAGGGCGTCCGTGTTGACGGTGTGCGAGGAGGCCCACCGGCGCGGCGTCCACGTCCAGCGGGTCGGCAAGAAAGATCTGGACAAGATGTCCGCCGGGCGAGTGCATCAAGGGGTGTGCCTGCAGGCGAGCCCTCTGGGATATCTCACGGAAGACGGGGACTCCGCCGCGCCCAGCGGGAGGGGGGACCCCCCGCCTCTCTGGCTCGTCCTGGAGAGAGTTCAGGACCCGATGAACCTCGGCGCCATCCTGCGCTCGGCCTACTTCCTGGGCGTGGACCGGGTCGCCAGCAGCCTCCGCCACAGCTGCCCGCTGTCGCCGGTGGTCAGCAAGGCCAGCTCGGGCGTCATGGAGGTGACCGGCGTGTACGGGTACGAGAACCTGGAAGACATGCTGAGGCTGAAGGCGGCGCGGGGCTGGCAGGTGGTCGGCACGGTGGGGGCCGAGGCGGAGGAGACCCCGGTTCCCGTCACCCGGTGTTCGGACTTCCGGATGACGGGACCCACGGTGTTGCTGATGGGGGGCGAGGGGGAGGGGCTGTCCCGGCAGCTGCTCGCTCTGTGCCAAACGCTTCTCACCGTGCCGGCCGGCCGGGAGCTGATCCCCGGTGTGGAGTCTCTCAACGTCTCCGTGGCTTCGGGCATTCTGCTGCACGCTCTGCTGTCCTCCAGGAGGTCGACCGGACGATGCCCCCCCCCCCCCCCCGAGAGACCATTAGAGAGGCGACGGTCTCGTTTCTATATAGTTATTCTTAAAGCTCGTCATTGAAATCGTGCAGGTTCACCAGAAACTACCTCGCTCCCCCTCCGGTCCCCTCTGGAAGCCGACACCGACACCACGACGCTGCTGGAGACCCGGGACGTGTTGCTGGACCCGCTGGAGGGAAGGGGGGCCACGGGAGAACCAGAACCAGGACCGAGAGGGGCCGACTGTCGGACCCCTGCTGCTCAGAAAGGACCCACCAAAAATAAACACAAAATGAAAGTTCTTCATTGTAACTTCAAACGACTCGATTACATGTTGATGTGTTTTGAAATTGAGCGTTTTGCTGCGATCATCAGAAACGTCTTTACAGGACGATAAGGAGGATGATGTCTTGATGTCTGTCAGCAGATTCCAACAATGAATGTATAACAAGTGTAACGTGACTATCTGAAGCCTGAGATCTCTTCCTCCTCTGAGCCGCAGAGCTCCATTAAAAACACATCAATGAGCCTCACTGTTGTTTCTACATCACCATGAACACACACACTGCAGTTTATTCTGACTCAATCTCTCACACACACACACACACACACACACACACACACACACACACACACACACACCGTCCTGCTGCTGCAAATACTCACTAAAACAGCTAATGTGGATCAATCCGCCGCTGAAAATAGTCCCAAAACAAAATGTTCCATTTCCTCCTTGTTTGAGGGATGTTTTCTAAAAACTACAGGGAAGACGTTTGACTGTTCTCATTTTCTAGATTTTGTGTCTCCTCGTGACCCGGAAATCGATCCCGTCGCCCCATCCAACTCCCAGAATGCATCTCGAGGAGAGAAGAGCTCTGAGTGAGGATGCACAGGTGTGTCCTTTCGCGGGAGTTGAATAAAAAATGGCGTGACAATGGACAGATGCTGCAGCTGCGCCACACGTCTCATTTTGTAAAACGCCCCGTTGCCTCGACTCCTCTCTCCTCGCGTCGCTTCCTTGTCTCCTCCACTCACATCTCCCGTGGGTGGGACCAAGACGTAAGGAAAGGAGGCGAGGATGCACAAAGGTGAGAAATGGGGCCCAGGTTCTTCTACTGTTTGTTGACAGTAAGAAAAATGTGGAATACTTAACAATCTTAACTTAACTTAACTTCTCCAGTGGAGAAGATTAGATTAGACTTTTTAAGGATTTTCAACAAGCCATTCTATAAAATGCAAAAACTAAGAATATCTTTAGCAATTATTCAAATACTAAGAATAGTCTGTTAAAATTGAGTGATTTTTAATGTTTATTCATCAATATGACTTGACTGTGGTGTGACCATAATTCATATTAAATCATTCCTTTAACATGCTTCACATTTATTTTTTTAAGTTCTCAGTAATTCTCAGTTCTCAGAAACAAATCATTCGCATTTCTTTTGCGTTTTTGGAAATAATTATCTCATTATTTTTGCTTTATAATGTCATGATCTCCTTCCTAAATGCAATTAAAAAAAAACATGTAATTCACTTAAGCATACTGTGTCAGTTAATATATCCGCCACAGAAATTTGATTTACTTTTAATTCAATAACGTTGGTCCCATCACATGAGTGGTAAATCCAAATGACATGAAGACCTCATATTGTTAAAAACATTTAATTAAAAGATCAACAACATAATAATAAATTCAATACGAAAAGTAGATTTCACAGAACTCTCATGAAAACTTTTATTTCACTTTCTGTACTGCACACATGTTCATTTACAGAGTTACAAACAGATACATAGACAATAGAAAACAAGACAACAACATAAATAAATAGATTACATTTACATTATATATTGCCGGAGTTTGTCTCAAATGCATCATATTATAATTGTTTAATCGTTTAATGGTCTTAATAGTTTTTTTTTTAACATTAAATAAGATGGTGCTGTAATCAGAATCAGAATCAGAACTGTTTATTGCCAAGTACGTTATACATACATGGAAATTGACTTGGTGAAAGGTGAATAATAAATAATATATTTTATGTGTACAGCGCTTTAAAAGGTACTCAAAGGCCCTTTACATGGTAAAAACAGAAACAATGAAAGCAGTAACAATATAAACAAGGAAGATAGATTACACTTGTTTTAAAGTACTTTTATTCATTTTGTTTGTTTCCCATATTTTTATTGCAAATTTTAATATTTGTTTTCTTTGTTTTTGTTTATATAACATGGACAAAAAAAACCCCAATAAAACAAAAAAAATTAAAAATAATAATAATACATTTTAAAACTATTTCTCTTGTTATTGAGTGTGTTTTTTTGTTTGTTTGTATAACGTGGAGAAAACCCCCCAATAAAAAACAACTAAATAACAACAAAATAAATGAACACCAACAACCCCTCCGCAGCCCTTCTCCACAGATTTAAATAAATGAGTTTTAAGTGCAGTTGTATTTATTTTTAGCATTATAACACCGTTACACTGTTGTTTGGCTACATCTTTGCACTATTGTTTTGTTTGCTTTGTTAGTTCATTTAAATTAATATTATTCTATCCTATTCTTTGTATAAATTGTGGATTTTTCTTATTATTCTATCCTATTTTTTTGTATATATTGTGCATTTTTTATATTATTCCAACCTATTTTTTTGTATATATTATGCATTTTTTATATTGTATTGCTTACCTGCAGGTATAAATTATGCTGTTGTAGTACTTAAAGTACTGTTATTTGTTTATTTATTTCCCATATTTGTATTGCAAATTTGAATATTTTTCTATTTTTAAATTATGTCTCATGTTATTGCATTGTGTTCTTTGTTTTTGTTTATATAATGTGGACTAAAAAAACCCACAATAAAACAAAAAATACCTAAATAACAACAACATCTTTGCACTATTGTTTTGTTTGCTTTTTTAGTTAATTTAGTTTAATAATATTCCATTCTATTTTTTGTTTATATTGTGCATTGTTCTTATCATTATATCCTATTTATTGTATATATTGTGTATTTTCTTATTATTCTATCCTATTTTATGTATATATTATGCATTTTCTTATTATTCTATCCTATTTTTTGTATATATTGTGCATTTTCTTATTATTCTATCCTATTTTTTGTATATATTGTGCATTGTTCTTATCACTCTATCCTATTTTTTGTATATATTGTGCATAATAATATAAACAAGGCAGAGAGATGACACTTGTTTTAAAGTACTGTTATTTATTTGTTTGTTTCCCATATTTTGTTACAATTTTTTATATTTTTCTACTTTTTAATTATGTCTCATATTATTTGTTTTATTTACATAACATGAACAAAAAAAAAAAAAAAGACCTAAATAAAACAAAAACAAACCTAAATACCAACAAAACAAACGAACCCCAGCAACCCCTCCGCGGCCCTTCTCCACACGGCGGCAGTACGCAGGAGCAGCGCGGCCGGAGAGCCGGCGACAGACCGGGGGAAGAAGAGCCGCGCACACAATGCACCGCTCGGGCTGACAAGGGTTGCGTCGCCCTGGTTTTCACCACAAATCTCCAATTCAGTGGAAACTTGTGACGGAGCAGCAGCAGTGTTTGTGCTCTCTGGATCTTTAGTGAGAATAAAGAAAACCCTTTCTTTTTGACCGGAAACGTCTCCCCCCCCACCCCCCTTTCAACTTTAATCCTAAACACTGGATTACAACCGGCGGAGGCTGCATGAAGGAGCTGCCCAGCCCGACGGGGGCTCGGCCGACACCCTCGTTTACGGAACTCGACGCCGAGGCTTCGGCATTTGGGCCTTGATTTTTTTTTTTTTTCTTCTTCACGACGGAGGTGTGAAACGACCAAAGAGTCGCGAAAACGTCGTTTTAACGGGTCGTTTTTTGTCGCTTCGCACCGGAAAGCTACCGGCTGGACTCGTCTCGCGCTAGCTAGCTTCACGTCACGTCTTTCTTTCGATGTGAGTTGAAGGCTATCGGCCGTCAACACCTCGACAGGAGGCTCGTTCCTGGTCCTCCTGCCCGCGGGGTGTGAGTCCGCTCCACGGGGAACCCTCCGGCCCGTCCGGCCCTCCACACACGTTTAAAGAATATAGTTGTATTCTTCGATCTCCGGCGGATTTACATCGCAACGTATCGAGTTAGCATGCACGAGCTAACGTGAAGCTAACTGAGCTAGTTAGCTTCACTTAAACATTTTATTTTTTTTACTCCTTTTTTGGGGGGATTTAGGAATAATTCATATAATCTGACACCAACAACACGTCACATTTAACGTGAATACAGAATAACGTCACGGTCACCGGCGTGTTAACGTCCGTTTATCCGGTTTTTGTGGCCCTTTTTGCTAGCTAAAACTAAGCTAACCGTGTCTTTTTTTTTTTTTTTTTTTTCGCTAATAGGCAAATAAATTTGGGTAGTTTAAACATTTAACCCGCAACATTTTGCGTGTTTTTCCTTCTGACATGCACCCAGGGGCGCTCTGAGCCGCGTCGCCCGCGACACCACCGGGCTAACGTTTGTATTTAGTGTTGTTTACATGCGTTTAGCTGGTTTTTCCAGCTCACTAAACGTGTGTTGTTCTTCCTCCGGGACTCGACCCGCGATGTCCTGACACCTTTAACTGTTTTTAAACCCCCACGTGGAGATATTTGCGTTCAGATTCGTGTGACATGACTCTTAAATTCCGCCGAAAGAGAGGCGCTGGTGCCGGCAGACTGTTGTCGAGAGGCCGGTGAATAAAGGTTCCCCTTTAACGCCATTTTAACGGGACGAGGGCCCGTGCGTGTGTGGGGGTGTGTTTATTTGCGGTTCGGTGCCTTCCACCGGACCGGGACTCGACTATAAAGTGCCTTTTTGGTCTCACTGGAGCTTACAGAAAGACAAGGAGGCGTTTGACACATGGAGGGCCCGAGCAGGAGCGCCGGGTTCCGGCAGAGCCGCCGGTCCAGGTCGCAGCGGGACCGGGAGCGGCGGCGGAGGAGGGTGGACCTGGCCGAGCAGCGGGCCACGTCCCTGTCCTCGGGCTCCGACCGGGAGGCGGCGGCGGCGGCGGCACGGGGGACGGACGGCGTGCTGGGTCCCCCCGGGGTGGTGGTCGGGGTCGGGGTGGTGGGGGGGAGAGAGTGCCACCGGCCCGGGTTCGGGAGACACAGGCCTCCGCGCCGGAGGAAGAGGGAGTCGGTGTCCTGCGAGGAGGACATCATCGACGGCTTCGCTATCGCGAGCTTTGTCAGCTTGGAGGCTCTGGAGGTAAATATGACCCAGCTGTCATTTACAACCCCCCCCCCCCCCAACCCCACACACACACACACACGCACACGCACACAACTCCCATCTACAAAATGATGCATCGATCTTTAATGAAGCGTGGCAGGAAGTTGGCACGTTCCCCTTTTTTAATTATACAATTGATTGCTTTTAATCGTTGTTGTCTTTTATTCCCACCCATCACGTCGTCATCCGGCCTTCTTGCCTCCCAGCTAAAGGTGTGAAAAGGGCTTCAGATTGAACTCCTCAACTCTTGACACTATTTCTCCCTTGGAGAGAGAGCAATCCACTCAAGCCGACCCCAAAACCCCAAGGCGTCCCTCTGATGGGTTCTGGAGAGGCCTCAATTATTCATGTCCTAATTCAGCGAGGTGTTGATGGGTGGCCAAATGGGCTGTTCACACTAAGAAAGAAATAACTAATCCCAAAGACGTTATTTAAATGAGTGTAATTACATATTACTCAAAAGAAAAGCAGCGATTGGGTTGTTTAGCTCTTCGCCCTCAGCTGTCAGTCGATCAAGATAAAACCGGGTAACTCGTGTGGATTCTAAAAATCTGCATTTTGTTGGTGGCCACTCTGAATTTGGAGCTTCAATACGTCGCACAAAGCATGCATGTGGCACAATTGGCAATCTGATGGAGAGAAAAATAATCCCGTAATCTGTTTTATGGGCGGATCTGATGGCATTTGACCTCTGCGTCAGCACAGGAAACCAAATTTATTACGTTGTAAGACTGCGTATGTACGCAGACGGTCCCGGTATTCTCCTGGGAAACTTAATTTTACAGTCAAATCAACCAGTGAAGGCCGCGACTGTCTGCTGGTTATTATCCAAAACTGCTAATAAGAAGAAGAAAAAAGTAAACATGCCAGCAAAAAAAATTAATCATGGAATGTGGCAATTTCCTTTTCTGAATGTCTAACTTCCTGCCCGAGTTTATTAACAGCAATAACAGCCCGCAGTTATTCTGTAAAAGATAATTAATTTAAAACCAGACGAGCTGTGGTGACCTTCATGTTGAGCTACCGGCACTTCAGTTGGATTTATTCTTTATTCCTGATGCAGCTTTCTATTTTAGCAACTGTATTTTTAAGAACTTTTTAGGATCCAACCAAGTGGAATCGTGAGAATATCTGGTAGTTTTACGCTTTTCTAGTTTTAAACTGTAAGTTTCCAGACGTTGTTTCATTTGATTTCACTTTGTTTTTACGTGACAAACGTTTCTTTATTTGTATCTAAGTCACCCAAGTCTTCCTTAATGGGTAATTCTCCATTTTTATCCACAACGTTGGAAAAAGAAACACTTTGTACTCAAACCTTCTTTTCATAGAAGTCACTGATTTCCAAACTTTTTTTTTAAGCGTTTGACCCTTTTTTAAAGTGAAGCATCGCCGACTGTGAGCTCTCATCACAGACTGGTTTTACCCTCTTTTTTTTTAACAATGTAATTTTAATGATTTTTGGGGCATAAAGAGGTAATATTTTCCAGTATTTCAACAGAAAAACAGCAAAAAGAAAGAAAATCTCTCTTGTGGAGCAGAGATGCTTTTTCTTTCTCTCCTCAGATTTATCTTCTGAGGTAGAAAAGTCGAGGTGATAAATGATCAGAAAGATGGGAACCTGTACACACAACAGTGTACTCTTAATACCTCTGTCCTTTAGTATTGTAGACGTTTGTCAGAGGTATTGATTAAACATCACAGTCGTTTTTTTGTTTTTTTTTAGACTGCAAATTCTTATTTTGTCGTATTTTGTTTTTTTTAAAAACGAGGTCGATGCAACACGACTGCAAAGTACAGTCTCAAAGCGCAACCTATAATTGAATCTGCACGCAAACAGCTGAAGCGTCATGCAGGCTGTTGTGTTTCATTAGATCATTCTGGTGCTTCTATTTTTGCCGTCACTCAAAGTAGAATCTATGCAGAAATTGTCTCCGTCAGGACATTAACCCGCACGCAGCCTGTGGTCTTCTCCCACATTCACGAGTATTGCCGGACATGTAAACACGGGATTTTTTTTTTTGTGCTCTCCTTATCAGATGGACTGCTCTCTGAAGCCCAGTCAGCGCACGGATATGCTGGGAAGGAGGAAAAAGGGGAAGCGGGGGCCGGAGGAGAACGGCGGAGGGCCGCTGTCGGAGCCGGAGGAAGGACCCCCGTACAGCTACTCCAGCAGCTGTTGGAACAAGAGTAAAAATAAGAGGAGAAAGATCGAGGTGAGCCGATGACTCGCTTGGATGTCTTGTTCGGATCCACCTTCCTCATGTCGAGCTATTACTTGATCAAATAGAAATGTTTACCTTTCCGTCGAGCTAGGAAAAACAGGTTTACTCCGTTTTATCACTCAAAGGTGTTTTTAGTAATGAAGCGGTGCCGGGAGATTCCTTATAGTATAATATAAACATATTTTATTTAAAAAGAATTCATCACTGGACATCTTATTGAAAACTTATTTAAACTACTATATATTTTTCCCTAGGGACACCCCTTGGAGACCGGCTACATTGTAAGTTTATTTTCCAATATTATAATTAAGTTGATGTCCTGCAGCATTTCTGCAAACTCCTCCAATATTGTGCGTTGTCTGAAATATTCTAATAGATGCAAATCTGTGTTTGTCTTCTTTCAGTGTGACACTGAGAGTGATACAGGAGACAAGGTGTGTGCTGCTTACCTCTTATCAATATTTATTCTAGGCTTTTTTTTATTATTAGGTAATGAAGGTGTGACATTGTTGCTAATATTTGGTTAAAAAACAAACAAAAAAACAGCGTTTTTTAATTATAACGCAACGAGAGACTCAATTTCCTTTAACAATTGCTGAGTTTATTTAAGTATTAATTTGTTATGTCGTGTATATAATACCTATATAAGAAATAAATGAGCGATTATATGTTTTTTGAGTATAAATTAAATCATGTTTTGTGTCCCCAATCTAGGCCTCCGACAACGACATGGACCCAGTCTTCACAGTCAGTACGAGGAAAGGTACGAGAAATTCACACGTTGATATTAGATATTATTTCCTGTGGTTTATTTTTGGAAAAGCTCCGACTGTCCTTTTTTTTGACGATGTATTTACGCCTTGAAACGTTTGATCTGTGAATCGCTGTTTTGGGTTTGTGATGTCATTCTCTGCGATGTGCAAGAGAGGCGTAATGCTGACGGCTGTTTTCCCTCCTTCTAGTCGTGGAGCCCGCCCCCTCAAACATGGGCACGACCATCGGAAAGATCTGCCCGCCTCTCCCGGCCCGTTGCGGCGGCCTCTCCCGGTTGATGGTGACCCCGAGAGTGTCCGGCCTGGAGCGAAGTCAGGAGAAAAACTTGGAGCAGCATTTCCCGGAGCCCGTTTCTTCTTCTACCTCTTCTGCCCCCTTCTCCTGCCTGCCTTCCCCGGTCACGGCCGCGGGCACGGTCCCGCGCTCCAACCCGTTCAACGGCAACGGCGGCCGCCACAACGGCAGCCCGCCGCTCTCCAAACCCAAACCCTTCCTCACTTTGCCAGGACGAGCTCACTCCATCTACAACATCAACAGGTATGCAGATTTAATTTTTCTCCTGGCTCAATTCTATGATTTTGTGATTCGTTATTTATATATATATATATATATATATATATTATTATTATGTTTTTGCTTCCTCAGGAGCAACACCCCAGTCAAACCTCCCTCATCGGCTTCATCCGTTGCGTCTTCCTCATCCTCCATGCGTCCCCCGACTCCCTCCACCAGTGTGTCGCTGCCCTACTTCAGGGGCTCGGGATCCTCAGGGCCCCTCCGACCCCCATCCCGAGCCAGCGCTGGGGCCTTGTTCGCAACCTCGCCCGGCCTTCCTCCCCCTCCCCCTCTGCTGCAAGGCCCCGGCCACTCAACTGCAGCAGGTACAGTCGACAGCAACGCTTCTTTTCACTACTTCTACTGTTCAGCTGTTCGTGGGAACACGATGACTAATATGTGACTGAAGTAAACCCAGACTTCCTCTGGCGCGTCGTCAGGGTTCGTCTGCGTTGTTGAGGAAGTTGTAAATTGATGAAAAGAAGTCTGAGCACGTCAGCAATGCAAATATAGCGTAGCATGATAAGTAGCACTGTGAAAATAGCAAATGTGTTATTCTCGTGTTAAAAATGGCAAAATAATGTAGCAACATTTGACCTTTTTTTTTTTTTTTTTTTTAAATACTAAAATTAAAGAATTTGCATGATTTTTTTTTTTTTTTTTTACATTTTATTTAATATAATTAACTTTTATATATTTCCTCTCCTTTTTTTATTTCCCGACGATGTAGACCAAGAATTACTGCGTCAGAACTTAAACTCCCACTTCTTGAATTCACAAGAGCGCGAGGGCAGACGCAGCGTCCCGGGGGCTGAAAACAACAACAGCAACGCGGCGGCGGCGGGCCGCTCCACTCCCGGTGGTCAGTCGGCATCGAACTCCGGACCGGGTTCGTCGGGCCGGGCGTCTCAGCCGAGCATCCCGCCCATGGCCTTCCAGTTCCATCAGCACAACCACCAGCACCAACACACGCACACGCACCAACACTTCACGCCCTTCCTGCACCCCACGGCGACCGCACCGCCTCTGGTGAGAAGCTCTCCGTTGTTATGCTCAACATCTGTGTCGTACTCCACATTCCAGTGTGGCTGGAATGTGGACCGTGATCGGTGTTTTTTTTTTTTTTTTTTTTTTTTTTTTTATGGGAAGTTTTAACCCATGCACTGTTTTTTTTTTTTTTGTCTTTTTTTAGTTTGATAAGTATGCAGGCAAAATGGACGGGCTGTACCGACACCCTGTGAGTACTTTGTATGATCTCACTGATTATGATTATGATGATGATGATTTACAGATTAGGACGTTTAAATAAAAAAGAAACAACAAGGCTGAGAATACATTTCAGCTGTTTTAGGACCTTTAAACATTTGAAACAATAACTAGATTTAAAGTGCACAAACAACATGGATTTAATTAACGTGTTCGGCTGTTCAGCGGTCACTAAGCTGTGTGTGTTTTTGTGCGTGTGCGTGTATCTGTGTGTGTCTATGTGTGTGTGTGTGTGTGTGTGTGTGTGTGTCTGTCGTGGTAGTTCTTCCCACAGTACCCGCCGCCCTCGGTGCCGAGTATCCAGCCTGTGATTCCTCCCACTGGGCCGTTCAGCTCCTTGCAAGGAGCATTTCAGCCAAAGGTGAGAAGAAATAATAAAAATAAAAAAACCACTGCAGCGTGTTTGATAAGTTAGGATTTCTCACTGGAGGGTAATTAAGCGTTGACCCTCGCCCCGTAAGGCTTCTTCATGCCTCTACCTTTTGTAAACTCTCGTCACCACGTTGTCCTGTACGCTTCAGTTAAGCTGGCCACACGCTGTACCATTTTTAGAAACGTTTTATTCCGACTCGCACTGTACGAGTAAATTATTGGTCTGCTCGTCGAGCCACAACCTGAGAGCTCACGCTGAACGCGGAAAATGGAAAATAAACCGGCACGTTGGTCCAGTGTTCATTTTGTCAGCGGAATTTAATACGATAATTATTTATTTACACGTTTTTACAACCTGTTGATTTTATTAAATTGGAGTTCTTCTGAGTGAAACATGATGCGGAATTTAGCAGAAGACCTCAGTAATCTTTATATAAAGTATGTTTTGTCAGGTAATAAACAATTTCAGTGACTGATAACTTTAATGTTATATGATATGAAAGAAGTACGTTAAGTCAGTAACACTCAGACGAGGTGACTGAAAGTATTATTCACGGTATGCTCACTTCTCGTTGGATACACCTGGGAGAAATATCCTTCAGCAAAATCATTATCATGACAGTCTGAGAAAAGTATATGATGGAAAGATTATCTCAAATTCCACTGATTTGAATCTGGACCAAAACAAAAAGGCTAAAATGTGACTTTAAACCAACTACAGTTTTCAGTAAGAGACTAAGACAATTGTCATTAAATCTTTGCTTGAAGGCTCTGAGGCAGGTAGAAGTAGTTTGCTAGTTGGAGTCTGTAACTTTACTCCAGTAGGTTCACGATAACGCCAGCAGGGCGACGTCTGTCTGGCGTTTCCCTCGTTCACATCGCAGCTGGACCGACGTGGCCTCCGGAGCTTTACGTCCACGGGACGCGTTGTGTCGCCGTGGCATTTTTCAGGGAAAAAAAAGAAAACCGTTGGACTCTAAAACGAGTCGAGCGGCTCAGAATCGGGCTCAACTCGCACAGCGTGTGCGCGGCTCTCCGGGTGGAGGGGAGGGGGAGAAAAGCTCAGGCAGTCGTAGACGTGTAGGATATGGCTCATGTGTTGTGCTGTACTGTGTCTGACAGCCTCTTGTCCCTCAGGGGGCGGGTCCTGATATATCCGCACGACTCGGGGTTGTGCCTCACCACCTGCAGCCCAAAGACCCCAGGGTAAGGACGACAAGCTTTCACCAAGAAGTTCTTCTGCTTAGATCTGTACGGACGTGGACAACCAAAGGTTTAGGGTTTAGGGTTGTGCTGCAACGCGGGCCTAGTCAGTGCAGTGAAGAGTGCAAAACAAAAAAAAAAACTACTCCTGGAAAAAGAGTGAGACATGTGGATTAAAAGTGTTTTTCACACTTGTGTTTTCTTGTAGCTAGCTGATCCATTTGGGACGTCGTTGAAAATCACTAATGTAAGCAAAAACAGATGTTTTTGAATCCCTTGGCTTCAGCCTGTTTTACTTTCTCACCGCTTCACTCGCTCTTTGCACTAAAAAAAAGCTTGTAATAGTAATAAAAGCTTGTAAACTTGTAATCTCGCTACTGGTCCATTCTCTGCCGTTGCACACCCAGTTAGATATGTCAAAAGCCAGAAAATACCCTTTTTTATAATGTGCGTGGTTGTTCCCCTCCCTGTGATTTTCTTATATCCTCGCTTATGCATTTTTCACGGCATTTTTTTATTGAAAAATATTCCCAAATTTATATATGAACTCTGGTGGTTGAACCTCATCTCCAGCTGGAAAACGCCAACCTTTTGTGTGGCGGCTAAACGGGAAGAACGTCTGACTCTGTGCGCAAAAGGCTTTAAAAGCTGTACATGCGAGATTCACAGGTATAACGTTGTAAACCTCTTGTGATCTTTGTGCTGTGCAGAAACCAGGAAAGTGGTGTGCTATGCATGTGTATGTGGCCTGGATGATTCTGAGCCATCAGAAAAAAGTGAAGGTACGTGTCTCTTGTTAAAGTCCCGATGTGAAAAGTTGAAAAGAATTTGTATTTGGAGAATAAAACCGTGAGGTCGAGTCGCCCCAGTGAGAAATGGAACGTGTGGTTACGCCTTTAAAACGCTCGTCTCTTTCAGCTGATGCGCGCTGATCCTCACAAGTTGGACTTCCGTAGCGACCTGCTGGCACGTCTTCCTGGAGCCGGAGGACTGGGCCCCCTGGGGCCCATGGGAGGAGCCATGCCTCCCACTCATGATCTGACCAGACCTCCCAGTCTGTTCTCAGCTGCAGGTGCATGTCTAAACATTTCTGTCTTTTCAGAGCAGGTGTGTAAAGAGAGAGAGAGAGAGAGAGAGAGAATATTTCCTTCTCTCTTCACCCGTCATTGTTTTTGATTCGCCCTGTCCTCGCGTCCCCGAGGCTCGACTGCGTCGCTACTCGACGCTCTTGATTCTGATGAATGGTGACATTTTGTTTCTTTTTTTTTTTTTTTTTTTACTACTTCTTTCTCTCAGGGCCAGTCAATCCGTCCTCCGCTCCTTTCATCTCTCCATCAACGCCCCACTCCTCTTTCCTCCCGCCGACTGCACACTTGGGTAAGAGCGGCTTCAAAAGGCGCATCTGTATGCCGCTTGCCCACCACAGCCAGCGTCTGTCACTTCGACTCACCCGCTCCACATTTCACTTTGACCTTTCATCGATGAATGGGAACAAAGTTTCCCAAAAAAAAAAAAAAACTGTTGCGTCCATGTTCTTCCATCTGACTGGAGACATTTCAGAAGTTTCAGCACAGCTTAAAGCCCTGAAAGTGTAGAAATGAACATTATTTCTGACGTTTTTACCTGCGTTTTGTGTTTGTAGATCCGTACGGCCGATCCCCACCCTTCACCCCGCTGGGAGCCCTCGGTTCTGGTGCCTTCGGAGGACTTGGCAGCCCAACGCTTGGTCAGTATTACGGTTCCTCTGCTCTTGAAACACGCGGCCTAAAAGAATAGGTTTCGGATTAAGTCCGTCTTCATACAATCCTCATATTCTATCCCTCAAATAAGCGACCAGCCTCGGTCCTTCTGAGTGCGTGAGCAAGTGGTGTTCAGAGAGAATTATGTTATGTCTTTATTTAAGATTTCACAGGTAACGGATTTCATTTTGCTTTGTGCGGCATTATACAATGAAATAGCCGACACTTTGTCAAAACAAAATGAACTTAAAAGAGATGGTTAATAGTTTTTTGTTTGAGGAAAATTAATGGTTTAGATGAATCGACTTACAGGCGGTTTGTTAATCGGTAGAAAATGTGTGGTTATTGGCGGCCCTGCCTTTTTCTTTTTTTTTTTATATCATGTGTACGTTGAAAGAGGAAGTGTGTGGTTGCGTTCAGAATGAAAGTGTCGGTGGTTACGTGTAGCTTCGGGTACCAGAGAGTCCAGAAAAGTCCAAAAGCGTTTTGGAGCTTAAGACGATGTTTTTTGAGGTAATGAGTCCTCCTCTCCGTACTGGCTATTAAGTGATGCCTTCCAAATGCAACCACCGGGAAGTATCGCTTCTCCTCACCGAGGAAATGCTGGCCGGGGAAGCACAGAAAGGGAATTGGGTACTAAAGGGTCTAACCTCAGGAGACACTTTCTCTCTCTTCGGCTGCTGAAGCCTCGTCTTCGCCTCAGATGACGTTCACAGAACAGTCGGGGAAGGATCCCGTCACAGGATGAACGATTACAGCAACCAGTAAATCAACACGCTCGAGTTTTGTTCAAGTATTTAAAGTTTGCAATTACAACTGTGATAGTTGGAATTCAGGAAAAGTGTGTATATGTGTGTGTGTGTGTGTGGGTGGAAAACAATTAGTCCTCTTGCCATCGCAGTGCAATATTTCATGTTTCTGAGTGGGTGAATGCCGTAAAACGCATGAATTGGCACATTTTCCGTGACTGGAGGAGCTCTCCGTACTCTGCTAATGAACGAGGATGATGAGCTTGCTGCGGCTTGTCGAGTTGCACCTTTGCTGCGTCAGCCGGCGCTCGGAAAGCAATTTAATTGCTTGTTTTTGTTTATGTGCATGAGCTCGGTGGCGTAAACCTTTGCTAGTTAATGCACCTTTGTTCTAGAACTCTTAAAATTAATATAGTAATTTGCAAAATAAGATCACGTGAATTAAAATGTGTAAAGAGGTCAAATGAGGAAGATTATTGTGGATTGAGCAGGTTATTTATGAGTAAAGGGGATGGATGGATCCACAGTGTAGCTACTATATACTTCTACTATATATTTACATGCAGAAGATAATCTGCTGATGTGGTTTGGGTTGTAGAGATGACTGTGGTGTTGAAAACAGGAACTGGGGGGGAGGTGGAGGTGGAGGTGGAGGTGGAAGTGGCTGCCTCTAAAGATACTGATGAACTTTCATGCGACGCTGTTGTTCTCATCAGAGAGGCTTACTTACAGTTGTAGCTGGTTATCTTCCATCTCCCATTGATGGATAATTCACGGTGAGCGAGACAAAGAGAAAGTATTGAGGCCGTTTCTTGTGACGGAGCAGAAGTGCACGTGCTAATTGTAAGATAGGAGAAGCCTTGAACCAAACTATGAAGGTCTTTTTCCTCAAAAAGTAACCGTTGACATTTCTTTAACTAACTGTAAAACGAATACAGTGGATAGTTTGTGAGGAGCTCAGATCTGGTTCCGATTAGTCTACAGTCGTAAATACAAGTTGGGAGTTTTATCACAGCCTTCCTGTCTTTACTTCTACAACTGCAGCTTTTGTTTTTAATTAAATCTTGGCCCACATATATATATTTCCTCCACTTTTTTTCTTTTTAAAAATGTAATTTAAATGGTCACAGGGGCTGAACAAACAACAACTGTCTCGCCCAACAACCTTTTTAACGACGATAAATGTTAAAGTCACAACAACAAGAATCAAAATAAGAATAAATAAACCCCTGAGCGCGGCCACATGCACGAAATTCCAACATATTACAAAAGTCGTACAACGATGCACAGACACGGGTCAGGTAAGAAAAGTAAGGAGGCTCAAACTGCGTTACAGGAAGTAACTGGCTGTCAGTCGACCTCTGACCTTTGACCCCTGAGACCAAAAGCTGTTGTTCTGAAACAGGAAACGAAGCTCGTGTAGTGAAATGATGAAGATGAGGAATGAGAAGAAGAAGAGCCTCCTCTGTGTGCCTCTTTGTCTTTAGTCGTTTCCTTTCCTTCCTCCCTTCTCTTTCTCTTCTCATGCACTGATTCACTTGAGCTGAAAAAACAATCGGAGGGATATTTTTTTTTCAACGTGCTGCAAAAAGTAGAGACGGCAGATTCTCAAAATACGTGTAAATAAGTTACAGTTGCCGCTTTGTAACAAAAATTAATAATTTAACCTCTCAAAGAATACTTGACCTTCTCAAGCTTGAGGAAGGACATCACATCTTGAAGCCGTGCCGGAACAATGTCGAGGTTTCTGTCCCGATAATGAAAACATTACAGTTTTGCAGGCTGCATTTCTCTACGTTTTTCCTCTTAAAAATGTGTTTTTAAATGTATCGTGTTTTATAACGTCTTCAAAAACAAAGATATATGCAATCAACGAAATAGTTTTGGGAAATTTAAAAGGAAGAATCTGATCAAGTGTTGTAACTTTTGTTAGTTGTTCAGCAGAAAGCCTTGAGATTAGACACCCAGCCTTAAACTGGGTGTAACTGGTTCGTCATCGCTCTGTCTTCCTGGTTTAAAGCACAGCTTTCTAGTGATTGGCTAGAAGCTCAACATGAAAGCATGGATTAAACATTTCTGGATGATGTTTTATTGGGAGGTTGTTTTGTTGTGTTGGACTAAACTGAGAGAGATCAATAATTAAAGAACCTCCATGTAAAACCATGTCAATTAAAGGGTTTTAAGAGGTTTCAGAATGCAGAAAGACCTTTTATTGTTTTTTAACTGGTATTTGAGTAATTGCCTTTCTTTTCTTTAAAACAACAACCCATATATATCTTTAAAACAACAACCCATATATATATATATTTAAATATATATATATATAATATATATTATTATTTAAATATATTATATATATTATTATTTATATATATTATTATTTAAATATATTATATATATTATTATTTATATATATTATTATTTAAATATATTATATATATTATTATTTATATATATTATTATTTATATATATATATATATATATATATATTTATTTATTTATATAATTTATTTATATAATTTATATTTATTATATATATATTATTATTTATATTTATTTTTTATATATAATATATAAATATATATTATTTAAATATATAATATATATATATAATATATAGTTTCACTTTAACACTTAAAAAGGACCAACTAGTTTTTAAAACATGTCCTTTGTACCAGAAGTTGTTCAGGCAATACAAGCAAGTTTTCAGTGAGACTTCACTTTGAAACCGTAATCATGCTCAGCAGGATGACAACTAAGCCTGATGTGGATTTTGCTTCCACAAGATTGCAGTTTAATTTTAAACTGGTACTTCTACACAGTTTCTTTTCTTTTTCTTTTTTTTTTTGGTTTCTTTTTCCCCAACCACGAATGTGTCTCTTTATAAATTAGCAGGATCTGTGTTTGGCCCTAAAGATTCACCAGCCGGCGTGGTCGGAGGCCTGTCCAACCCCAACCACCACGACCCGTGGAACCGCCTGCACGGGGGGCCGTCCGGGTTCGCCCCCGGCCCCAGCTGGGCGAAAGGGCCGGACAAGCGGGACGAGAGGGACCGAGCGAAGGACATGGAGAGGAGAGACAGCCCCCGCATCAAGGATGAGAAGGACAGGTACGACATGACGGGGTTAAAATTTAAAAGGAAGAGCTTTTGATTTTGAGAGACGATGTCCGGCTTTAATCGAGGTTCTCACGAAAGCCACTGGATCAGATTAATCCTTCATGCTTGTGTCATTCATGGCGGAAAGTCGTCTCATTTTTTGTGAATAAATGTTTTGCAGTTTGCGAGGCTTTAGTGATCTTTTAAAACATTTTAGTGACAAATAATTGTCTCACGGTTTTAGAGGCTTTGAGGCTTTCAGGGGGTCTGAAGTGTCACTCGAGTATTTCGAGCAATAACCTTAAAATAAATGTCCACAATAACACGCAAAATGGCTTTAATATAACAAAACAAATCTCCGTATCCTACAACCGTTTGTTGACAAATTCAAAATGTAGTTAAAATGATGAAAACAAGCATCGGGATGAATGGTTTCCATGGTTTCACGTTTTTGTTTTGCAGAGACAATCTGCTGTACGGCCGACAACCTGTGAGGATGTCTCCAGTTGCGCCCACCTTCAAGCCCCGCAGTAGCACCCCGGTCTCCCACGTCAACGGCCACAGCAGCACCCTTGGGGGCAGCGGAGGGCCGATTGAGGACCTGACGCGCAGCTTAAGCAGAGACCGGGACCGAGACCGGGACCGGGACCGGGACCGAGACCGGGACGGGGACAAGAGGCCGCCGCAGCAAACGGTGTCTTCGCGTGGACCGCCTTCATCTTTAGTAGCAGACCGGGACCGGCCGCGGTCGTCCTCGTCCTCCGTGCTCACCACGCCGCCGCCCGCCAACCGCTCGGCGCCGTCCCCCATGGAGCTCTACCCGCGTCCGATGGCCCCGGGGGGCCACGGCCACCACAACAGCGAACCCCCGCACTCCCAAAGAGACGGCAACAACCTCCCTTCCTCCTCCTCCTCCTCCTCCGCGGCGTCCGCCTCCGTCACGTCTTCGTCTCAGGCCAAGAAGCCGGACCGGACCACGACGCCCGTCTCCAAGCCGCCGCTGCTCCTCCCGCCGGTTAAAGTCAAAGAGGAGCGGAAGGAGGAGCCGGAGCACATCCCCATCACGCTGCCGCCGCCGGCACCCAACCACGGCTTCGAGCGCCCCAACAGCCACCCTCACCACCATCGCTCCGGCACCCCTTCCTCTTCCTCTCTCTCGCTGACCCCCACCCCCGGCGTTCCCCTCATGCCTCCCAATCCGAACCCTCCTTCCCACCAGCACCTCGCCCTGCTGGACCGCTCCAGGGCCATCGAGGCGTACCTGGGGAGCACGGGTGCCGCGGGTTTGATGATGGGCCCGGGAGGAGACCGCTTCCACCACGGTCCGGGACAAGGGCCGTCGCACGGCCCGCACAGCTTCACGTGGGACCCTTGGAGGGAGCTGGCGGCTCAGCAGCAGCATCAGCACCGCAGGGAGGCCATGGCGCTCCGAGCGGACCCCCACTTAGCCCTGCGGACGGATCCGCATCTGGCCCGGCTGCTGCAGCACCAGCGCCTCCTGGAGGCGGAGCGGGCGGCGGCCGTGGCGGCGGCATCAAACCCCCACAACCCCCACAACCCCCACAACCCTCACAACCCCCACAACCCTCACCACGCCGCGGTATCTACCTCTTCTGCCTCTGCTGTCCGCCAGGAGTTCGGCCTCATGGCCCACCACTTCGAGCGCCCGCCTCACCTCGGAGGCCCGGGTGGGGGGGGGCTCATCGACGAGGAGCAGCGCGCCCAGATCCTGAGGGAAGACTTTGAGCGCGCTCGCTACTTCGGGATGCACCCGCACATCCCCCCCGGCGCTCACCTCTCGAACCCCTCCCACGCTGCTACCGCCGCTCACCTGGAGCAGCTCCACCCCGGCCTTCTCTCCCACTCGCTCCACCACGGAGCCTCGCCCGGCGCCCAGCACCACCACGCCGGCCTCTTCGCCCGCCTCGGCCACCTGAACGCGCACCACGTGCCCAACGGCATCCTGGCGAAGACGCCCTCGGGCCTGGTGGGCGCCCTGGCGGTGGGGGCGCCGCCTCCGCTCATTCCGTCCATCACCAGCCGGTCGTCCACGCCGCCCCGTAGACTCGGGGGGCCGGGCGACCTGGCCATGTACGGCGCCCACAAGGACGGGGAGTCCAGATAGTACAGGGACAACACTGGAGGAGATTAAGGGAAATGTCAGGATCACTGTGCTGCTCTCAACCTGCCCCCCCCCACCCCCCCTTGTTCCTCTTGCAGACTACTAAACCCCGCCCTCCCAGTTACACAACCAAACCAGCTCCTGACCCCTGACCCCCCCCCAAACAAGAGTAACCATGACTGGCTGGAAGTGATGGAAGGGAGGGGAATGCAAGACTCATCAGTGTGACTTGGACTATTGCGCAATGGTTCTTATCAGTGCAATTTAAAGGTACATGGGTTCTGTGCATCCTTGGTGTATTTTTATGTTATACTGGCTCTTGGTTACCACAGTAGTCCAATTTTTTCTTTTTTTTTTTTTTTTAAAGACGAGGCAGAGGACGGCTTTCATTTTGTCAGGTGAATTAAGATCCGTGATTTTTTTTTATTTTCTTCTTCTTCTTCTTCTTCTTCTTCTTCCTCCTCCCAGCGAGCCTTTCTCCTCCGGGTGGATTGGAAATGACTTCCAGAGGGAATAAAACACGTCAAGGGTTTCGTCCTCAGCGCGGTTAACTCATGGGATATTATCATAAAGCCTTCCTCGACATAACTCAACCCTGATTAGGTATTGTGGGCGAGGGTCTTTAGAAATACAGTGGTCAAAGTGGTGCTTTCTGTTCAGTCCTTCGTGTCTTTTTTTTTTTTAAATTTTCTTTTTTTTTTTGGGTCATCGTGGAAAAAGACAGATTACTGATGAGACCGTTGCACCTCAGTTTCCTGCTTCACCCCAAAAATCAAATCGAACCCCCCCCTCAGCTTCACCGATCATGAGATTCAACCTTCTTGTTTTTGGGCTTTTTTTTGTTTTTTTTTTTTTGTTTTTCCATTTTCAAAGGATGAATGGGTGAAATGAACTGTGCTACACTGTGTGAGTGAACACAGTAATTTTAGAGCTTCCTGTAACTGTTTCCCACTCTCCTCTTGACTATATGAGCAGGACCAGATTATAGTAGTCTAGAGAAATTGCCTTTGTAATTATTATTCTCAACATTAATTATCTTCTATAATAATAAATATATTCACTGTTATGTTATTTGTATTTGTTTCGGGTATCAACCAGTACTCTCCCCCCCCCCCCACCCCCCCACCCCTCCAGGTAGTAGTCTGTTTCAAATCATGCAGAAGGCTTGATAAGTCCTCGTGAACATTTCAGCCTCTTCAAGGATCTCATCTACGACTTTATTACGCTGAGAGGGAGGTTTGCCTGTGTGTGTGTGTGTGTGTGTGTGTGCGTGTGTATGTGTGTGTGTGTGTGTGTGTGTGTCATTGGTTGTGTGTTATATCCATTTGGGACTACGGGAGCCTTGTACATTGAACTGTCGAGTTGTTTCATCAATAAAAAGTAAGTTATATACACGGATAAATGGGACATCTGCTGAAGGACGGAGGAAAAAAAAATATAAGGACTTGTGTCAGAAGACAACTAGACAGTGGGTATCCTGAGAGGGAAAAGACTGGGTCGATTATTTTAATATGACCATTTTATACCTTTCAAACCCCTCCCCTAGAGACCACAAAGATTAATTATTAAATGAATTGTTGTTTACTCTGTTGTGTGGGTCTTTTGTTCCGAGTCTTTCATTATTGGTGCAGCAACGGTTGTGTTTTAGTTCCTGATTTTATTTTCCAGAGCAGGAGATTGGGGTGTAAATTCTGTTTTAAAAAAGAAAGAAATGTGAAATATACTTAAATTAAGATATTGACAATAAGTACAAACTATCCAAATCCTAAAAAATACAGTTTACTGTGAGGAAAGACCAAGAAAACCAGCAAATATCTACATTCTAATGTAGATATTATACGTAATATCTCAGCTAAACTACTGACATTTGAATTTTCCATCTTTGTATCTATTATCTACACAAACCAATTAATTACCTTTTAATTCTGCATTTAAAGGGAATGAACAGAAAAAAAGTACTCCACTTATTTTCACTTGGCTTTAAAGTAAGGAAGTCTTTATTATTATTATTATTATTATTACTACCATACATCATATGTCCAGGTTCCTTGTTCAGAAATGTATCCCAAAACAGTAAATTTACTCAAATATGAAACATAAGTACAAATTTGAAGAGCATGAACTAAGAAATATTTAATAGACTTTTTTATGTTTAAGGGATTCTTCATGTAAAACCATTTCATGGTTTCAGCTTCAACAATGTGAAGATTTTAGTTTGTTATTTTAATAATATATATATATATATATATGTGTATATATATATATATATATTATAATGTTGAGGTTTGGGCAGTTGGACAAAACAAAGGTGTCAGTTTGGGTTCTGGATAATTGTGACGGTATTTCACAGTATTTGTTTATAAAAATTATATTTTTAAACCAAACAATCGATTAATGGATAGAATAATCAGCAGATTCATCCATAATGAAAACAATCATTAGTTCTGTCATAATCCTGCTTGAACATTAATGCATGAATAATAACCCAATGATGAAATACATAATATAAGTCACAGAGGACATTTTTCTGCTTTGAGTACTTTTAATACTTTAAGTACACTTTTCCTGATAAGACTTGCATACTTCTACTTGTAACAGAGTATTTTTTAAAGGGTGGTATTAGTACTTTTATTATAATATAAATACTCAAAATACAAAACCTATTCTTATATCTGAATGTACTATTACATATTACCATAATTTCACTGAACTATTACAGCTATGTTTATATCTAGTATATATATATATATATATATATATATATATATATATATATATACTAGATATAAACACAATATATATATACATACACAAATAAATATATATACACATATATATACATAAACACAAATATATTTACACATATACATATATATATATATATATATACACACATTATATACACACAATATATATATATATATATATATATATATATATATATAAATATATATATATAACATAGCTGTGATAGTTTACATATATATATATTCCTCGCGGTGTGTATAGTTGTAGGGCTAAAAGTGTAAATAAACCGATTAAACTGCATTATTTAATCCAGCTCTCGTCTCACAATGAACTACAATCATAAGATTTCAAGTGGCGCGCTTTGGACGAGATCTCGCGAGAGTTCCCGCGTTCTGTACTTTGTCAGCAGCCGTGGTGCCTCCACCATTTCGCTGCGTAAAGTCTCCTCCCCGCGACCGCTACATTCTGCGCCGAAACCCAGTCTCTCCCGGTCCGTATTTTAACTTCTTCCCACGGACCTGGTGGTACCTCGTTGGGTACCGGGAGACAGTTTGGATTACCGGCATTTCGGATTGAGTGCGATTTTGCGCGGATGACGACTCCTTCAACGAGAATTTAGTAAAAGAAAATCGCTCGGAAATTTCAGGTAGGTGGGAACTTAAGATGGCGGCCTTGGAGAGGGAGGGGGGCAAGGAGGAAGTAATGGGGGGGTTAGAGGGGGGGCTCGGACGGACGAAAGGACACAATCGGACTGCGTTTCACTTGGTGGTGTTTTACGAATTTACCCCGTGGAAATGTGGAGACACGACACTGGAACCGAGACCGGAGACCAAAACGAAAAGCTACAACACCGGAATTTTTTTATTTTACTAAACGAAATGCGTTGTCGTTGAATCCCCGTTTCCTCCCCGTCGCTTTCAAAGAGCCAAGCCGTTGGCCCGTGCGGGTCCCCCCCTGAAATCTCCCCCCACCCCTTGGATAATCATTGCAAAATGTAGCTACATGGAACTTTTATAAAAAAAAATTCTTCGCCATTTTTTTTAACACTTAACCGGAAAGCGACGCGTATCCGCGACTGAAAACAAATAATTATAACGTGTTTTTAATTTTCTGTAAACGAGATTTGACCCCACGCAAAATGACGTCACGAGCGATTGTCACCCCCCTCCTCCTCCTCCTCCTCCTCTTCCCTCCCTCCCCTCTTTCTCTCTGTATGGCAGCGCGTGCAGAAGCGGGTTTTTAATGCGACTTTTCAGCCGTTTTTGCGTTCGTGTCTCGCGACGAAGTAACTTAAATCGAACGTGTCGGCGTGAACGCGCTTCTCCGAGGACTGGGAACGTTACATAACCGCGGGCGCGGATGAAGGGGCGCCTGCGCATCAAACGAACGCACCCCTTAGTATAACTCTTCTCCCTCGCTAGTTAGCAGCAGGCTTTCCTTTTTTTTTTTTTTTTTTTTGGTGTGTGCCACCCAAGCAGTGTGTTGTTGTGCAACCCGCACGAGACGTTTAAACTGCTTCAATATGTGGCTTTTCTTTTTATAAAGAAGACTCGCGACTCCCAGCTTGTGGTATTTATTGTCAACCTTCCCACTTTTCGTCTCATGCACGGTTTTGCGCGTGCTCCCAAACGCACAATGTACCCCCCTCAAACCCCCCACCTCTGAATAAAGATGCACTTTCTCAAGGTAGATAATTAAAGTTGCAACCAGCCCCCCCACACAAATGAATTGCATATCCCGAGAGCATATAAATGAATGAGTGGAAGGCCCGCGCGCCTGCTCGCCGGCTTTTAGCTTGTGAGCGCGTGCTGCAGAATCCCTAATACCTTCCTGTGGGGCGACTGCAGCAAAAAAAAGCAAAATGCAAACTGCTCGTTTTAGTGCTGCTCCACGGAGTGTATATATTTATATATATTTTATTACTGCTGCAGGATTCCCACGAACACACAGACGCATACACCAACTGTAGTCCGAGCAAGTTGGTGCTAGCAGCAGGCTATCTGAGTGCTGCTGCTGCTCTCGTGACCTGGCATGTTGCTCATCCTCCCCACACACACTGTGGTATTTGTGTTTACTAAATGCATGTCCACTAATATGAAATCTAATATTAGCTTCTTTTTTGTTTTTGTTGTTGCAAAACGCACACAGCTGTGTGCAAGTGTGGCTCGCTTCACTAGTTTTTAAGATGTGCAATTTGATTTTTTTTTTTTTTTGTTGATAATAAAGTTATGTATTTGTGCTTCCACAGAATATGTGGAAGGGACCCTAATTTCAGCATCCTGGAAGTAGAAAGCACAGAAGATCTGTGTCTCACACCACAGACAGGTGAGAAGTTGTTGCTTTACACACACACTCTCACTCACTCTCGGTGTCGGCTTTCTTTTATGTTTCATAATTTTTCCTTTTCCCTGTAGTTTTAATGAAATAAACAAAAACAGCAGCGCAGTAACTGCCCACTTTATCAATAGGACATTTTAAGTTACTATCATTGTTTGTACCAGACTCTTTTGTTAACCGCCGGTGTCACCCACAGGTGCAGTGTGTAGCCGGGGCAGCACAGAGGAAGGACGCTCTGGGGAGGAGGCGGTGCGGCAGCGTGCCCCTCCGGCTGTGGATGTGCTGGGTGGCAACTCCCAGGCTGCACAGAATGTGGCTGGGGAGTCGCCTCGGCATGCCCCGCAGCCGGTCGCCGCTGCCCCCCGCCCGGTCCCTCCGTTCGCCAATCTGTCCGCTGTGCCACCGCCGGAGAGCGACCGCGACTCGGCGTCCCTCGCCATGGAGAGCGCCCCGCAGACCGACTTGCCTGAGAAGCTCCCGATCGACGGCGTCTCGGAAGAAGTCGGCGCCGAGGATCGCGTCGTCGACGGAGTTTCGAGATCCTCGCCGGCGCCCCTCGCCGGGGACTGTAGTTCCTCCGCTGAGATGCAAACGCCTCCAGCTCCCCTTTGTCCCCCTCTCGCCACAGATACACAGATTGACAGCACAGTGCAAGAGTTGCAATACGGGTCACAAACTGATAAAGAGAAAAGCCCCTCAAATAGTGAGACAAACCAGATTCAGCCGCTCCGAGAAGGGGCTGGACTTTTTACGGGGACTAAGGAGAAACAGCCCGTCACGTTGGAATACAAACCAGAGACTGGAACAAAGGTCGAACTTGATGGGAAGGAGCACACGGGCGGAAATATTCTCCTCCGACCCCAATCTCAAATCCGTTTCACAGCCCCGTCTCAGTCTGTCTCGCAATCAAGTGTCGGTTTTAGAGTCCGAGACGCCGCGGAACACGGGGCCACGGAGCCGTCCGACGGGGACCCGCGTGTCCACGTACCTCCGCCGGGCGCCGCGGTGCAAGCGGGGGCCCACCAGGACTCCAAATCGTCCCCGCTCCCTTTACCCTCACCGGGCAACAGTGAGATTAAACAAACGGACCTGTCGAAAACACAACATAAAATCATCAGAGACGTCTCGACTGACGCCAGAGAGGCAAACTCTTTGGAATCGGTTGAGATGTTCGAGCACGTCGAGGAACTTGTTGACGGACAACCTCCCTCAGCTGAAATACTTGAGACCAGAAAAGGAGGAGAACCGCTTCCTGGATTACACACTTCTCCTGGGAAGGAGGGCTCGGGGTCCGGCGGAGGAGGAGGAGGAGGAGAGCGGTTGGAGAGCAGCATGAGGGAAGGACACGCCGACGTCTCCTCGTCTGACTTCACAATGCTGCCGGAGTGCTCCTCAAAACCCTCTGCTTCGCCGCTCCCGTTTGACACGGGCCTCGTCGTCTCACTGCAGGCGGAAACATCTCATCCCGAAACGGGGAATGCCGAGCTTGTGCACTCGGCCGAGACTCAAGAAATCGTCGTCGTCAGAGAGGAGACTCACATCAGCGGCGACTGGACGAACATGCACCTGAATCAGAGTTACCTCCTGCAGAGCGAGGACGGCAGCGTCTGCGAGGCCGCCATCGTCAACGAGCTGAGCGCAGACCTCTCCGCCGGGGAGCCCAAGCTGTACGAGGAAAGCGTGCAGGCGGACATGGAGTTGGACGCGCAGCGCGTGGAAGTGTACGAGTTTTGCACCCTGGTGGAGGAGGTCGCCGAGGAGACGGTGTGCGCCAGCAGCAGCGGCGGTGGCGGCGGTGGCGGCGGCGTGCAGATGCCTCACTCTCCAGGATACGAGATGAACTTATTCAACGCGTTGCTCGAGCACTCTGAGGAATACACCGTCAAAGAGGACCTCGAAAGTGGCGCTGTGATTATTTCCCAGCAGCCCATGCCTAGTAATTCCCATACTTTGTCCGTACAAACCACGAGAGCAGCTGCTGTCGGGCAGCATTTGGTATTAGAAGCTAACCCGAGTGAGGTTTGTTTAGTTGGAGTGGCCGCTGTCGCCTTAGAACAGACGCAAATGGTGACACCACAGGTCAGCGCCGGCCCGTCGGACCGAACGGAGGAAACGATTCCGGCGAAACAGGAAGCGGGAGCGACGGCCGGTGCGCTGTCTTTCATATCCCCGGTGGTTTCCGGTGAGGTCGCGGGGACGGACTCGGCCGTTGCGGTTTTGTTACGCGTTCAGCCCGCTCTCAATCAGACCGCTGCCACAAGGCGCAAGGCCCCCGTCTCCTCCCACCAAGGGACCAAAGCGGCCCCTCTTTTGACACAGACTCCGTCACAGAGCATGCAGAATGTTGCTGTGCCCACAGAAACCAAACCAGCGGCTCCCTGCGCCGCCCGCTCCCCTGGTCTTATACACCCAAAGCTGCTCCTTCTCAAACCGGGAGAAGCCCCCGTCCTGAAAACCCCTCCCTCCCTTTTGGCGCAGGTGTCCAAGCGACAGAATGCGGCCTGCAAGCTGGCCAATGCCCACAGCTCGTGGTCTGGCACCGTGTCCGAGGAGTGCCTTCCCAAAACTGTCTCGGACTCTTTATGTGCGTCAGATCAGACGCAGCGCTCCGTCGATAAAACGTCTGCGTCGGCGGCTCCCGGTGGCTCGCTTCAGCTCGACCCGGCCGCGACGCCCACGAGCAAATCTGACAACGAGGCCTTAACTGTTACTGAAACTTCCCGTGAAGCAGGCGTCGCCCCCCTTGCAGGTGCTACGACGCCCGACGCCCTTTACGCGCTCCCGGCGGCGTCCACCGGTGTCAGCGACCCCGTCGGCCAGGCGGACTCCCTCTACGAGGAGGGCGAGAGCGAGGACATGGAGCAGGACGACGCCGCGGGAGAAACCGAGGCTCCGGAGGCCGCTTCGGGACAGGTCAGCAGTCCGGAGGAAGGCAGCGACGAAGAACCGGACGCAGACAAAACGGAAAGAGAGACGACCCCCAGCTCTCCATCCAAGGTAGTTCCACGACGCTTTATGAAATAGGTTTTGTTCTGAATGATGTACCAAGAGTTGGTCAGGTCACACTGTGCGTCCTGGGAGAGACACGTTTTTTGTAAAGATTTGATTTAGTGAAAGTTGCTAAATTTTCAGTGCAACTGCAGTAGTTAAAATACATAAACTTTTCTGTTATGCATAAGAAAATGGATCTAAATGAAAGAAGAAAGGAAAAATACACACATACAGATGCAAGCAAATGCACAAGGTTCATTATACACATAACACATCGACTTAAACGAGGGTTACGGTTACTTGTTTTAGAACAAGCTTTGTCCTTTTTTTGCTTCGCTATATTTTTTAATTTTTTATTATTAAACCTTTTATTTGGGAGAAACACACAGTTACAGACAGAACAAGACAAGTTAAAAGAAACTAAAAGTTAAGAGACCGTGATGTAACCCAGTTACTTT
>JACSYO010000505.1:50000-85000 GCA_016806645.1 Ophiodon elongatus | reverse complement strand
CCGGACTCTTTGCGTGTGCAGTGAGCTTTTTGTCAGTTAAGACAAAGCATTTTGACAATAATCAACCTGTGTTATGGTGGAATGTCGATGCAACAGAAAGCTGCAGTATTATGTTTGCAAGTGCCTCAGCTAGCTACAGTTAGCGTGCTAACATTAGCGCGCTAACTTGTCCCTTCACTTGTAGACATATGGTGCTAAAATAATCCTGTTTTTTTTTAAGCTGCTACGGGCATTTAGTCAGTGTTTGAGCGCTTTTTAATGCAATTACGTGGAGCAGATTGTTTCCCCCTCCGGTGACCGTAGGTTTCGTGTTTAGTGAGATTCAACTCTTTGTTTGGGAGAGGAAGACGCACCTTGTGGAGATCTGCACTTCTTTAGTTATTAACTAAAACCTGCAGCTCATTAATGGAGCTCACTGTCTCCGTGTTTAGTACTCGCAATGCGTTCAGAGCTGATTCATTGTTTCAGACGGGGACGTTGTCATAGTGACACAGCGGTAAAATGTCTCATTGAGATATATATTAAAAAAAAAAAGAAGCTGTTTTTCATTGTCAAGGTTATTGCGTCTTTGAGAGAATCAACCATGTTCTCACACGTCTGTGCAGATCTCACCCCGTCACCTGAGCGCCACTGCATCTCGACTAAGAGGGATTTTGTGTCCTTTTTTTTTAAAAATATATTTTGTCGGCGCAGTAAAACGTTTCTTGGCACGCCGTTGCCGTGCCGAGCGCCGCTTGGCAACCGTCGGCGCTCGAGACTCGTCAGACCTGTCGGAGTAGCCCGCTGGCCGTGCTATCGATGGCGGTTGGTTCCTGAAGCGTGAAGGTGACTTCAGTTTTAGGGTTTGCTCAGACTTGGCTGTGGTTCATGTGTCCGTGAGTCAGTTGTCCGGTCTCGTCTAGATCTCAGTATCTGGCAACGTTTTGGTGTTGCGTCACAGTCTGCTTTTAAAAGTGTCTGTTTTAAACCAAATAACCTCCAAAAGCCAGTTTTAATTGAAGCACTTCTTGGCTTGTGAGCCTCCGAGTGGTCTCTTTATGAACCCAATCAATCCAGATGCATGTGTTCAATATTCAGGAAGTAAAAAAATAAAATAAAATAAAATAAAATAAAAAATAATCCCGTTTTCTTCATGCAGACAGAGACTTCGAGCCTCCGTGCGAGGAGGAGGACGACGAGGCGACCATCGAGGTGGAGGAGCAGCAGGAGGGCAACGACGCCGAGAGCCATCGGAGGGAGATCGAGCTGCTGAAGGAGGAGGGCACCCTGCCCCTGGACCAGTTACTCAGCACCCTCAAACTGCTACAGGTACCAACTCAAACCCGACGGGACTGGGATCGTTGTCGAGAAGAAGTTCACGCGTAAATACAGGCTTCATTTTTTTTTTTTTTTACCGGTGCATTACCTTCTGGTTTGCACATTGAAACGATAACAAACACAAAACCTGTGTCTCGGTCTTAACTTGGACCCGATGTGTCGCTTTCAAATGTTCACGCTATAATTATTATGACCACAAATGTCCTGATTATAATCAAACTTCCCTGAAATACTATTAGTGCTAATATTTATTATAAAATGTCTTTTCTTTGGATTCAATCAAACACGACAAACTAAATTGTGAATTAACATTAACATTAATTACGCTGAAAACGCCAGGAACAAAAGCAGATTGTTGGTTTCAAGTTCAAGACTTTAGATTAAAATTTGTGTTTTTATAAACATTATTTCATCTTGGTGTTAAATTCTGAAAGAACAAAAAAAATCCAGCACTCTGTCACATTTATTCTCTTTTTATTTACATCTTAAGTCCTCAGAGTTTACGATTATCTCCACAAACATTTTAAACTGTCACATTGCTCATGCCTATTTATATATTATACATTTATGCCATTTAACTGTGGATTAGATTAGATATTCCTTTTATTAGTCCCGCAAGGGGAAATCACAGCAGCAGAAGGTAAAGTGCAGAAGGTAAAGTGCAAACAAGATACTTAGTGAGAGAAACAAGATCTCCACAAGTATTATAAATAAGCAAATATGCATCAAAACAGTAGTAAAAAGACAGTACAGAATCCACAATAACTGAAAATAATTATATACAGACATCACATGACTGATCATTTACTTTCATGACTGAAATATAAGTAAAATCATCTATTTTTCTTTTTTTTTATTGTGATTTCTTATTGAGGATCTTGCCAGAAAACAGATTAGCTGTTGCCTCAATAAAAATACAGAATAACACTTAATACATGTTGATTTTAATATAATACAATAAGTATTTTTTTTTTTTGTGCATAAATAATATGATTGATTGGGACCACAGATGTTTTCATGTCGTTTAATGGCTGAATGTTGGATTCCGTAGGAGACGGGCTCCGACGAAGAATGCTCCGATGAAACCTCTTCATCGGTGGAGGAGGAAGGGGAAGACGGTGAATTCACCATCAACGAAGAGGATGGTGAGATTGCTCTCAATAAAGTGGTAAATAAAAATGAATGCGTCGAATGAGCTGTAATTAAAGATGTAATGGTGTTTTCTTCGTCTTCCCGCTTTCAGCTCAGGATGAGGAGGACACCATCGCTGCCCAGGAGAAGGTCGAGGGGAACATGGATCACGCAGAGGAGCTGGATGACTTGGCTAAAGAAGGTATTAATGCATAAAGTTCAATGGCTCATGTTTAGTAGCCTCTTGTTGTTACTTTGTTTCACTTTGAAGGCGTTTCAAGTGTTTTTTTATTTCTCTGTTTTGATTTCTGATGATGCGTTGAGAGGAATTAACTCGCTGTCGACTTCAAATCACTTCCAAAAACATTTTAATTAATACTAGTTAAATAGCCCACCATGCCTTCTTTTCCAGGAGAAACATGTGAAATAGACCCTGGTTTCTTTCAGGCCTGAACACCAAAAGATTTCAGGGTTTTAGTCGCATTATTTCTTAGAAAAGATTTGGGTTCTTCTTGAAATACTAGTTCTCAAATGTGCTTGATATAAATGTATGTCCTTAATTTTGACTTTAACACAATATTTAAAACTATTTTTCTTCAGATTCCCATAAAAGCCTAATTTTAATTAAAGTTAATTATATATATATATATATATATATATATATTTTTATATATATAGATTTTTATATATATATTTTTTTTTTTTTTTTTTATATATATATATATATATATATATATATTTATATTTATATTTATATTTTTATATATATATATATATATATATATATATATATATATATATATATATATATATATATATTTTTTTATTTTTTTTTTTATTTATTATATATATATAAAAATAAAATTAGGGGAGACACATGCACCTAAAAGCTGGGTATATGTAGAATAATCGTCATTTATTTGTTTAAAAACAGATCCTAGAGCTGTTCCAGCGAAGCTGTCCTTTTTTGTTTTATTTGATTTCTGTTTTTAATGTCGCCGCGTGTTGTTTAGCTGCATTTCATTGATTTTAAATTATTCCCTGCTTATAAAAAAAAAAAACAACCAGGAGCAGTAAACCCCTCGTCTGACGTGTCTCTGCTCCCCTTGTAGGCGACATGAGCGTCGAGGAGTTGCTGGAGAAGTACAAAGGAGCGTACGCCTCAGACTTCGAGGCGCCGTCTGCATCTGGCTCTAAAGACAGCTCTGATTCAGAAGTGTCTGGGGATGAGGAGGAGGAGAGTGATGAAGATGAGAGTGATGTGGAAAGCAACAGCTCCTCCTCCGGTACCAACCCGCTCACTTCTGCATGTTTCTTGAAGACGGTTCTACTTGAATCTATTATTAAATGATCTTCCCGTTTCAAATACGTCTCAGATTCCCAGGGAGACAGCGGGGAAGAGGAAGACAGTGGGAATGACGAGGAGGCGAGTGGGGAGGAAGATGACGGCTGCGCGGATGAAGGGATGGAGGTCTTGCTGAAGGAGGGGGACACCACCCCGCCTACCGCCAGCTCGCGGCCGAAGAAGGAGATCAGCCACATTGCTGCGACTGCAGAGAGCCTGCAGCCTAAAGGCTACACTCTGGCCACGACGAAGGTCAGTCGGCAATATTTAGAGGAATATTTTTGTTCTTTTCGGTGACGGTAGCTCATATTTTAATTTTCTAAATATTCTTAAGAAGGAATGGTGCGTTCACACCAAACGCTAGGACATACAAATATTATCTATGCTCACCCAGAGCTCTACGATAGTACCAGAGGAGACTGTGTGTGTGTGTATATGTATAAACGCATCGCTGCCATATTTATGCATATGTTTACGTTGAGTGTCGACGGAGCAGCTACAATGTTACCAAACTCCATTCAGAAAACAAGCATTTTAAAAGTGGTTTGCTTCTCATTTTTCAGACAGACCTGACTAAGCATGAATTCAGACTTTCTACAGGTCGGCGTCATTACGTAGTTATATCGGCATCCTCTTTGATGTGGTTATTGCGATAAAAATCTGTTTATTTTTGGGTTTATGCTGCTGTAGTAAACCAGATTTATCCGGCGGTCTTGTGTCCAGTGAATACAGCCGAGTGAAAAGCCTCCACGTGATGTGTTGAACACAGACACGACGACGTCTGGTTTCCTGACGCACCGGTGACTTTCACAACATGTACAAAGCTGTAATAGTGGTTTAATGTCGGCCACGATTTGATAATGGAAAGAAACGCTGTGTTGGTATCTACATGGAAGTAAGCCACTCCTCCAGATCCCACATGCTGTGAACACCGTATCAGACTTGGGTTACTTTGTCTCCTCTATGCAGTTCTGAACCATAACTTTCTCCCTTTTCTCCCCCCCCTCTCCCCCCAAATAAAAGGTCAAGACCCCCATCCCGTTCCTACTTCACGGCACGCTGAGAGAATACCAGCACATTGGCCTGGACTGGCTGGTCACCATGTACGAGAAGAAGCTGAACGGCATTCTGGCCGATGAGATGGGTCTCGGCAAGACCATCCAGACCATCGCGCTGCTGGCTCACCTCGCCTGTGAAAAAGGTAAAAAAAAAAACACAAAAAAAACAACCCGATCCTTTATGTCTCATTTCCACGAACATCAGTCCAACGGTAGTTAATTTTAGTTCATCGAGAGCGCGCCGCTCGTGTTTTTATATGCACTAAATAAACTCAAGTGTTCCTTCTTTTCTAGCTGCTTTTATCATTTGACTTATTGTGTTCAGGTAACTGGGGCCCTCACCTCATCATCGTCCCCACCAGTGTGATGCTGAACTGGGAGATGGAGCTGAAGCGCTGGTGTCCCGGGTTTAAGATCCTCACTTACTTCGGCAGCCAAAAGGAGCGAAAGCTAAAGAGACAGGTAATGATTTTTATTATTTTAATTTTTAGTTTCTCCTGCTTTTAAAGTTCCCAAAGTACCCGATGCAAAGTTTCCCTTCACATACATGTAACTTAGTTTTCTCTGCAATAACACAACTCTGGCCAAATAACCTTAGTTTGTTGGCTACATCTTGCACTACTGTTTCGTTTTGTTATTTAATTTGATAATATTATTCTGTTATTTGTTGTATATATTGTGCATTTTTCTTATTTTCTTCTTCTTCTATTCTATTTTTGTATATATTGTTCTTTTCTTATGTAAAAATGTTTATTTTCTTATGTAAAAATGCTGCTGTACCGAAAGAAATTCTCCTTGCTGGATTAATAAAGTATTTATCTATCTATCTATCTATCTATCTATCTATCTATCTACCTATCTAAAGAATAAAAACACGATTTTGAACCGTATTGACTGTCCATTGTTTTGTTGTTTCCCCCTCAGGGCTGGACGAAGCCGAATGCTTTCCACGTGTGCATCACTTCCTACAAGTTGGTGCTGCAGGACCACCAGGCGTTCCGGCGGAAGTCGTGGCGCTACCTGATTCTGGACGAGGCGCAAAACATCAAGAACTTCAAGTCCCAGCGCTGGCAGAGCCTGCTGAACTTCAACAGGTCAGTGGAGCTCTCCCGTGAGACGGCGGGAATGATTGGAGCTCGTCTTGTGTCCCGAGGGGTTGTTGTTGTTGTTGTTGTTGTTGTTGCTGCTGCTTCGGGCTGGACGGAGCTGCACCGCCTCTGCAGACGTGCACAAGCTTGTCCAAAGTCATCGCGGCTCAAGTGCTTGGTGTACTTTTGAGAATTGTTCTCCAATCCGTCTTAGAATCCAAATCCAGATTCAGTAACTTTTAAAAAGTGTTTTTTTTAAAGAGCAGTTCGGTGGAGTTGGTTAATCACATAGTTTGTGTTTTGATTCTTGGCCCCTTGGCGAGCGTCTGCCAGATGCAGATCATTTTTTTAAGTCCAAAAGTCAGTTTCTTGGAAATCTAAAAACACTTTCAAGTACAAAATGAACTTCAGACTTCTCTCCGGTGGAGAGACGCCACAGCGAGGAGAAACCAATGTTACGGATTTCACGGGGACATTTTACGAGGAAGAAAATATTCACGGTTGACGCTCAATATTTGCAAAGTGCTCACTTTGATCTTTGACGTTGGATGACTGAATCAGAAGCGTTGCTCGGAGACGCTGCGGCACGCTTCCCCGGGATGCTGCCGCCTTCATCCGACAGCGTTTACAGATCTTCACCGTTATCAGGATCACTATTAGAATCCAAAGTATCGGCAAATTTAACTTTTGCTCCTCGAGACGAGAAAATGAAGCAGGGTTTTATTTTTAAATGCAAAGCAAAACGACAGTCGTGTGACTTTTGTGTTTTGAGACACGCGGATCTCCTACAGATGTCATAACTGCATTCAGGGTCGAAGCTGGACGAAGCTTAACTTTTTGTTTTCATGAATTGGCTGGTTTGGAATATTACGTAAAATGGTTTGCTGTAATTGAAGCGAGGAGGAGGAGGAGGAGGAGGAGGAGAGGCAACAAAAAACGGCTTTCATGGTTGTTCATGTAATTTCTAGATCACCCTTTGTAGTCTGTGTCCATTTATTCCCAAAAGCAGAGTGCCCAGATATTATTATTATTATTATTATCATCATTATTGCTCACTGTGTGACATAATAACCAAATGGACTGAGATGATCATGACTCCTGCGTTGTTTTTGCAAATCGGGCCTGTAGGCGTAAAAATCTGAATAGGTGTCATAAGCAAGCGTTATGTACCAAGTAGCGTTTTACACACTAGTGATGCTGATTTAAAACACACACACACACACACACACACACACACACACACACACACACACACACACAAGTCCCCTTTTTGGTCTCTTCGGTGCTTCAGAGCACGTTGAAGGATTCCTCTCCGTCTCATCTGTGAGCCGCCGCTTGTCACAAAAGGTCAGCGTCCATCCGGCTGCGGAGGCCGAGCGGTCGCTCGGTGTTACGGCGTTCCTCTGAGCGCGTCGGTTGCCCCGAATGGAAACCAGCTCGTCTCACGAACAGAAATGTTTTGCCCGTCGTCGAAGAGGCCGTAATTAGACTTAAGTTGCCGTCATTTGGCCGGCGGCCCGTTCCAGCTGGTCCGTTTGTCACTGCAACACAAAGCTTCTGCACACGAGGAGGCGCACACACCACACACTGTTTTAGTACACACACACACACTGTTTCAGTACACACACACACTGTTTCAGTACACACACACTGGTTCAGTACACACACACTGGTTCAGTACACACACACACCGTTTTAGTACACACACACACTGTTTTAGTACACACACACACACTGTTTTAGTACACACACACACACGCTGTTTAAGTACACACATGCTGTTTCAGTACACACACACGCTGTTTTAGTACACACACACACTGGTTCAGTACACACACACACACCGTTTTAGTGTACACACACACTGTTTCAGTACACACACGCTGTTTCAGTACACACACACGCTGTTTAAGTACACACACGCTGTTTAAGTACACACACACTGTTTTAGTACACACACACGCTGTTTAAGTACACACACACGCTGTTTAAGTACACACACACGCTGTTTTAGTACACACACACGCTGTTTTAGTACGCACACGCTGTTTTAGTACACACACGGTGTTTTAGTACACACACACTGTTTCAGTACACACACACTGTTTTAGTACACACACACACACACTTTTCTTGTACACACACACACTGTTTCAGTACACACACGCTGGTTCAGTACACACACGCTTGTAGTCGCAGATCTTCTTCAGGCATACGCGGAGAGAAAAGAGCACTTAGCACAAACCTCAAACTCGGGTGTTGTAGTCCTGTGAGATGTAGGGACTACAAGCATGGAGGCCGAGGGATAAGTAAATTACAAACAATTTAAATACACAAACAATGCTGTGAAAAATTATTCAAGGACATAATATTAGATTATCTGCAGAGATTTGTTCAACACCATTATCAGTGTTTTGATTGACAGTTATGAGGTCACGGGGAGTTGCCGTCAGTGACGAGGGTTGGGTTGATTTATGGTTGTATGTTAATTTTATGCAAACCGGATGAATTTGCATTTGTCATTATGACACGTTCTGGTAAATTAAACAAGAGACGGTTAGAAGAGTTGGTCTCAAAGAAAAATAAAACTGACAACCCGAGGAAAGAGGTGAGATGAAAAACATGTTGGAGGCAACGTGTAAAATAAAACGGCAATCTGCTTCTTCTTCTGCTTCTTCTTCTTCTTCTTCTGCTTCTTCTTCTTCTTCTTCTGCTTCTTCTTCTGCTTCTTCTTCTTCTTCTTCTGCTTCTTCTTCTTCTTCTTCTGCTTCTTCTTCTGCTTCTTCTTCTTCTTCTTCTTCTTCTGCTTCTTCTGTTTCTTCTTCTGCTTCTTTTTCTGTTTCTTCTTCTTCCGTTTCTTCTTCTTCTTCCGTTTCTTCTTCTTCTTCTTCGTCTGTTTCTTCGTCTGTTTCTTCATCTTCTTCTTTTTCTGCTTCTTCTTCCATTTCTTCTTTTTCTTCAGCTTCTTCTTCCATTTCTTCTTCTTTTTCTTCTTCTTCTTCTACTCCATCATTACCGCCACCACGTGAACTAGAGTCGCTGCCCTCTTAACTGTTTCCACTGTGGAAAACCGTTTGTAACTGTTTCCACCGGCCCAGCCCTACGAGTAGCTCTGTGACTCCTTCATGGTCTCCCGGCCTCTAACTCGCGGTGCGGCTGCTTTCAGCTGCAGCAAAGTCTTATGAACCCGACGGCAACTAACTGGTGAACATAGTGGAGCGTTGAGCAGCTAAAGAGACAGATATTTCCCTCAGGAGCTGGTGGAGACCAAAACTAAAGGGAGAGAGAATACAAATAATAATAAAATGACTACTATATATATATATATATATATATATATATATATTTTTTTTTAGATTTTTATATATATATAGATTTATTTTTAGATTTATTTTATTTAGATTTTTATATAGATAGATAGATTTATTTTATTTAGATTTTTATATAGATAGATAGATTTATTTTTAGATTTATTTTATTTAGATTTTTATATAGATAGATAGATTTATTTTTAGATTTATTTTATTTAGATTTTTATATAGATAGATAGATTTATTTTTAGATTTATTTATTTATTTATTTATTTATTTATTTTAAAGCTCTACGTTGTCTTCTCCTTCTTTCAGCCACCGGCGCCTGCTGCTGACGGGAACCCCGCTCCAGAACAGCCTGATGGAGCTGTGGTCTCTGATGCACTTCCTCATGCCCCACGTCTTCCAGTCCCACCGCGAGTTCAAGGAGTGGTTCTCCAACCCACTGACGGGGATGATCGAGGGCAGCCAGGAGTACAACGAGGGCCTCGTCAAGAGGCTCCACAAGGTGCTGAGGCCCTTCCTGCTCAGGAGGATCAAGATCGACGTGGAGAAGCAGATGCCCAAGAAATACGAGCACGTGGTGCGCTGCCGCCTCTCCAAGAGGCAGCGGTTCCTCTACGACGACTTCATGGCTCAGGCCTCGTAAGTCGACCGGGAGAAATCAATTGAAATCGATTTATTTTCCTCCAAAAATCGATGATGAAGCTTCTTGCAAAACGTGGATATTTTTTGTAAAATGGATATTTGCATCCAGTGGTTTTTCGTTCTCAGTTCTTGTCTTTTTGAAATGTACAATCAGATGCCAGTTTATTAGGCACACCTAACACTGATGTATAGTCGAATACAAGAGTCCTGCAATACATCAACCAACATGAAGGTTAAAGTCTCTTTGAGAGAGGTGTTTATTCTTTGTGATCATTATGGAGGTTTTGAAGCTTCCAACTATACAGAACAGCTGACATTCTAAATATAAAATAAAATGCTGCGCAGCATTTTTTTTTTTTATAAATATACTAATATTATTAGTATTATTCCATTTGTAGAGCGTAGGATTGTTTCCTACCAAAACTCAAGACAAAATGTATAGAAAAAAAATAGATGCATGTTTTTTTATCTCACGAAATATTCTGCTTTAATCCATATTTTTTGGGGTTAAATAAAAATAAATAAATTACATTTCTACAACCACAATACGCAAATTATTTTTAAAAATTTTTATGTGACGACAGACATTTGAAGTTTCATTTGAAAACCTCAATAGAAGCTTTAAATGTAAAACAATTAAAACTCAGTCCAGCCCTCGTAGTTTGTGGTGCTGTTGAACTGTATTGTCAGCAATACGCTTTTTCTTTTTTATTAATTTGAAAACAATCGTATACCTTTTTTTAATTATTCCCCAAGATTACTTGCATTTCTTTCTATTGCGTCGCATCAACAGCTTTGTCTCTGCGCTCTGACTCACAGGACCCGGGAGACGCTGGCCAGCGGTCACTTCATGTCCGTGATCAACATCCTCATGCAGCTCCGCAAAGTGTGCAACCACCCGAACCTGTTCGACCCGCGGCCCATCCAGTCCCCCTTCATCACCAAGCCCATCGTTTTCCACACGGCCTCCCTGGTGCAGGACGCCCTGGAGGTCTTTCCTCTGAAGGTTTGCAAGCAAAGGAAATCGCATTTTTCATGTATTGAGCGATTTTTAATTTTTTTTTGATGACTTGCTGTGTTTTTTTAAATTTTTTTATATAATATAACACTGTATTGTTTTTGCTTCCTCAGCGCTGCGACCTTTCTATGTTTGACCTTGTTGGTTTGGAGAGCCAGGTGTCCCGGTACCAGGCAGACGTCTTCCTGCCGCGCCACAAGGTCAGCCGCCAACTAATCCAGGAGGTGTTGGAGTCCCCCGACCCCCCTCCGAGACCCAGGCCGGTCCGCATGAAGGTCAACAGGTACACAGGACAACTACTTCAAAGACTTTGTGAAGGCAAACCTTTTAGGGGGGGAAAAATTCCAAAAATAGCACGAAGACGAAGTCTTGTTTATTTATGTTTTGATGCGAAAACTCTGCATTCTGATTTTTAAATATCTGACAATTTATGCACATTTTAAAACAGTTTCAAACATTTTTTTTTATTTATTTACTTGCAGAACAAAGTAAGAATTGTTTTAGAAAAACATACTTATCCTCTGCAAAGTAAAGTATCAAAGCAATGTTCTTCTGCATTTTCCGATGCAAACCCAATTTAAGATACTACAAATTAAAAGCGCTGTATTAGCACTTTGGTGAGGAAAAAAAGCTCGAGTAGGAGTCACAAGTGTTTTGTGTGTCGCGTCTGTGTTTTAGGATGTTCCAGCCGCCTCCTAAAAGTGACAATCGACCGGTCCTCCTGATGAACAAACCGACCTGCTCCGTGCCGCCGGCGGCTCAGACGCCCAAAGCGGCTCCAGCCGCTGACGTCTCCGCGACGCCTCAACCGGCTCCCGTAGTCCAGCAAGGCAAGTGGAGCGGGAGAAATAAGCTCCAACGTGATTTCATCAATCGGACGGTGCATTGGGGCCATCGTAGGTTACTCTGGTTAACTGTGGTGCAGGGAAAGAGGCTAATGTACGGAGAAAAACCTCTTTAACAAGTGGCACATTTTAGCAGTGTTTTGTTTGCAAAGAGAAACACGTCCTGTTGCAGGATAATTATTTTTATGTGAAAAAATATGAAATTATTATTATTATTATTATTACTTTTGCTCTGTTTGTTTTACGTCTGATTAATGTTCCTCTCATCTGAAACCTTTTATGCGCCTGTCTCGGCCAAGACTCCCTCTAAATAAGAGAATATTAAACCTTAATGGGAATATACTGGTAAAAATTAAATAAAAAAAAGAGAAACAATGTGGTTCCTTGAGGAAAATAAACTTGTGAATTAGCTACTTAAATCTCTTTACCCCGTAATAGTTCCTATTTTTTTTTTTACCTACAATGACCCTGATGCTCCAAAATATGTGAAGCTGCAATACTTAAAAACATGATTTAGTAATTTCTATCTTTTATTGTTTCCCTTAGTGGTGTGTACAGTGGCGACCGCCGCGCCTCCCCGCCCGTCCATGCATCCCGCCGCTCAGATTGCCGTGCGCTCCAGCGGTCCGAAGCCCGTGCTCACCGTACGGCCTCCCACTGCTTCCTGCGCCGCCGGCATCCCGGCTCATCCGAGCCCGAACCCCGGCAGCGTCCTGCCCCAGAGGGTCCTGCTCAGTCCAGACATGCAAGCCAGGTTGCCTTGTGAGTGCACGGCGGCCGTCTAAAGACTAAGACCCGTGAACCGAACGTAATATTGTCTCTAACCCACGTCTTCTCTCCGCTCTGCTCCCGAAGCTGGCGAGGTGGTGAGCATCGCCCAGCTGGCCTCGCTGGCCGGGCGGCCCGTGTCCTCGTGTCAGGGCAGTAAACCCGTCACCTTCCAGCTGCAGGGCAACAAGCTCACTCTGTCTGGAGCCCAGATCCACCAAGTCCCTGCAGCTTCTCCACGCCCAGTCCAAGGTTAGTGTGTGTGTGTGTGTGTGTGTGTGTGTGTGTGTGTGTGTGTGTGTGTGTGTGTGTGTGTGTGTGTGTGTGTGTGTGTGTGTGTGTGTGTGTGTGTGTGTGTGTGTGTGTGTGTGTGTGTGTGTGTGTGTGAGAATTGTCAGTTAACAGGGTTTTCACAAGGACCTTGAATTTTGGTGGGAAATAATCTGGAATACCTTGAAAATAGCCCTTTTTTTTTTCACAAAGTGGAACCGTACAATTAACATGCTTTTTTTTTTTTAAAAAAAAAAATTTTATTAACATTTTAAGACGTCACACTCTCGCAAAAACTGTCGTTTGGTCTCATTTAGAAGCGGAGCATCTGCAGATTAATCCCGACATTTTATGGTCCACTAGAAATATTAACGATTTTATTTTTTGTCATCTTCGAGCCGGAATAAAATAAACGGTAAACAGATATTAATGAAATTTGTTTTGTCATAAAAATTAGATATTGAACACGATGCTGGTTACTTGTTGGATTTAATGGGCGGATCTAATCTAAAACATTAATCTGAACTTCCTCTGGGACATTCAGGCTCTGACCTGTGAAGAAGCAATTATTTAGAATTTCAACTTTTGTTTCTCCAACATTTCAAGATCTATTATATTGTTATAAAAGCGCCTGGATGCTTAAAATGTTCTGTAATGTAATCTGGACAATCTTTGGCTTCACACTAGATAAAAAGTACAAATTATAGGCAAAGTCTGTATTATGTTAATTTGATTTGTTTTAGCTCTAATTCCTTATTGACGGGATAATTTTGATTCAATGGGTACGATGTGGATACTGAAGGCTCTGAGGAGAAAAATAACCCCTCTTTCTCTTTCTCTCTCTTTCTTTCTCTTTCTCTCTGTCTCTCTCTCTCTTTCTCTTTCATTCTCTCTCTTTTTCTTTTTCTCTCTCTCTCTCTCTTTTTCTCTCTCTCTTTTTATTTCTATTTCTTTTTCTCTCTCTCTTTTTCTTTCTTCTTCTCTCTCTCTCTCTCTCTTTTTCTTTCTCTTTCATTCTCTCTCTTTTTCTTTTTCTCTCTATCTTTCTTTCTCTCTCTCTCTCTTTTTCTTTTTCTCTCTCTCTCTTTTTCTTTTTCTCTCTATCTTTCTCTCTCTCTCTCTTTTTCTCTCTCTCTCTTTTTCTCTTTCTCTCTCTCTTTTTCTTTCTCTCTTTTTCATTCTCTCTTTTTCTTTCTCTCTCTCTCTCGCTTTCATTCTCTCTCTTTTTCTTTCTTTCTTTCTTTCTCTCTCTCTCCTTTTTTTCTCTCTCTCTCTCTCTCTCTCTCTCTCTCTCTCTCTCTCTCTCTCTCTCTCCCCCTCCCCAGGTAATGTGATGCACCTGGTGTCCAGCGGGGTGCAGCACCACCTCATCACCCAGCCGGCCCAGGTGGCTGTCCAGAGCAACACGACTGCTCCTCCTACCAATCGACTGTCTCACACAGCGCAAGGTTTTTAACCCGTCTTTCTCTTGTCCGTGTTCATGTTCTGCCTCTTAACAGACGCAATTATCAAGCAAAGTTATCTTAAAAGTTACTGCAAGGAACTTTTACCTGGTTCTGAACCAGTCTCAGTGTAGTCCTGGTCCTCTATAGACCTCCATCAGTAACCAGACCACCAGAAAGAAGATGGTCTGGTTCGAGAGAGTTCTTCTTAAAGCTCCTCATCGGATTCTGGTGAAACCAGATGACATCATGCAGGTTCACCAGAACCTCCTTCAGCTCAGACTCCAGCAGAGACCAGTCCACCGTGGACAGACCCAGATCCAGCAGAGACCAGTCCACCGTGGACAGACCCAGATCCAGCAGAGACCAGTCCACCGTGGACAGACCCAGATCCAGCAAACCACCACCACAACCCAACCAGAGACCAGTCCACCGTGGACAGACCCAGATCCAGCAGAGACCAGTCCACCGTGGACAGACCCAGATCCAGCAGAGACCAGTCCACCATACAACCATACCAGTACAATGAGAGGTTCTCTAAAGGGACCCTGGTGCTCAGAGACACTACCACTTTAGTCCACAGGGGGCGCCAGAACCACCACACAATAAAAGTTCCTTGTAGTAACTTTAATCATTCACTTGTGCTAAATGAAGTCATTTAAATCTCGTCTGTTACAGCTCAGTATCCTTAAAGAAGCTTTGTTCCTCATATGTTGTTTCTCACATGTTGTTTCTCACATGTTGTTTCTCGCATGTTTCTCACATGTTGTTTCTCACATGCTGTTTCTCACATGTTGTTTCTCACTTGTTGTTTCTCGCATGTTTCTCACATGCTGTTTCTCACATGTTGTTTCTCGCATGTTTCTCACATGCTGTTTCTCACACGTTGTTCCTCACATGTTGTTTCTCACATGTTCCTCACATGTTGTTCCTCACATGTTGTTTCTCACATGTTTCTCACATGTTGTTTCTCACATGTTCCTCACATGTTGTTTCTCACATGTTGTTTCTCACATGTTCCTCACACGTTGTTCCTCACATGTTGTTTCTCACATGTTCCTCACACGTTGTTTCTCACATGTTGTTTCTCACATGTTCCTCACATGTTGTTCCTCACATGTTGTTCCTCACATGTTCCTCACATGTTCCTCACATGTTGTTTCTCACATGTTGTTCCTCACATGTTGTTTCTCACATGTTGTTTCTCACATGTTCCTCACATGTTGTTCCTCACATGTTGTTTCTCACATGTTGTTTCTCGCATGTTCCTCACATGTTGTTCCTCACATGTTTCTCACACACTGTTTCTCACATGTTGTTTCTCACACGTTGTTTCTCACATGTTGTTCCTCACATGTTGTTCCTCACATGTTGTTCCTCACATGTTCCTCACATGTTGTTCCTCACATGTTGTTCCTCACATGTTTCCTCAGTGGCCCCCTCCTTGGTGAGCAGCCCCGGTGTCGTGAAGATCGTTGTGCGTCAGACAGCAGGCAAGGACGGCGGGCCCGTGCCCACGCTGGCGGTGGCCCCTTCCCCCCGTGTTGCTCCTCTGACATCCCCTTCCCTGCACCCGCACGCCATCACCACCCCCGTCAGAAACACCGCTCCACTGCAGATCGCCCAGCGCACCCCCGGCCCCGCCACCGCCCACTACACCATAGCTCCTCCCGGGAACCCTAGCTCCACCCCGAACCAGCCCCACCCCCCTCGCCCCGTCCTCAAAGTAGTGCAGCCTCCTCCGTCGAGCGCGGAGCAGCCAGGTGAGAGAACGAGCTCGGGGCGTTTCTTCTCCCTCGGCCGTTAATTCGCGGCGCCGCGTGTGCATGCACGACGAGCAGAACTGGGTCAGAACGATGTTGTTGCCGCTAATCTTTAATACGCCGCTCGAGTTTTTGTATTTTTTTTTTTTTTTTTTTTTAATCTGCTTAGAGTGCCAGATGTGTCACGGAGAAAGACGAAACATGCAGGAAAGTTACTGTTTGCCTCTTCCAGGGAGCTAGTTCCTGAGATGTTGTGTAAACAAGGAACCTAGTTTCCATAATTTGGGTTATGGCATGAGAGAGAAAGTACAATTCTCCTGGAGTAACCAGGTTTTTAATCAGCTTTTTACGAGTGATAAAAGACTGTAAAACGGCCAAAGTAACAGATGTATAATTACATGAAGGATGAATCCTTGAATTTACAATAACTCCATCAAAGTCCTTCTAAAAGTAGCTTCTACAAGTCTAAAGTCACGTTTCACAGCTGGACACTTGTCTTTTTTCTTTTTTTTTATTATTCTAGATTCAATAACTTTATTGTCATTATGCATGCACGACAAAAATTAGTCGGATTCAAATTGTTTTAACTGTATTTAAAACTTCACGCATATTTAAAGACTGTTTTATATTATATTCAAAGACTACATGAGGCACAAATGAGATTAGATGATATCAGTGAATCAAAAATCTTAATGCAGAAGAAGTTGTTATTCCATAAGGTCTGCGTTTCTTCATGGATTGATGGGAGGGGGGGTGTTTAGGCTTTCCCTCAATTAGCCGAAATTAAATCCACATTTATTTAAAATGCTCTCTCTTCTGTCCTCCCCTAAGCTTCAGTTCAGGTGGCCTCCTCGTCCGCTGCGTCCAAGCCCTCGGCGGCGCCACGTGACGCCGCCGCCGCCGGCAGCAGCGGCAGCCAAACACCAGCAGCAACAAAGTCGAGGCCGAGCACCGGCGTGAAGGCCTTCCCTCCGCCCAGGAGAGTTCCTCGGCCGCCTCCTCGCTCTCCCTTCCACGTGGTAAGCAAGTCACAACCACACACGAGCGTTTCTCTCAATGTGCCCTCCAAACCAGTGGTTCTCAACTGGTCTGGCTGTGGGACCCACCATCGCCCCTTAATTACAAGCCTCGACCCAAAAAAAACCCCCATATCTTATGTAGTCGGTGTCGTACTTACGTTTCACCATGTTTCATTAGAAAACTAATTTCGCGGGTCACGGTGTTCTTCTATGCTGTAAAATATAAGTGTAAGTTCATAAGCTGAATTTTATGTTCAGTAGGCTATTCAATTTCATTATCCTAAAAACCCAGAGTCTCCCCCATATCAGGATGGTTTGACCCAACCTGGCACGCGCCCCCTGTCATCACCTGTCAATCACCGCCGCCTTGAAAAGCTCAAACAAAGTGGAACTTAGCAGCAATGCTGCTGAAAACATGGAGGACAAGAGCAAAACAAGTGGGAACCAGAGCCGGCAAAAAAGTGTGAATAGACGACACTCCGCTGCATAAAAATTCCCCTTCAAAATAAAACCACAGGATAAAAAAAAATAATAATAAAAAATGTTTTAATTCAATTTATTTTTTTTTGCCCGTGAAAACGGGTCCGCGACCCGCCAGTTGAGGATCACCGCTCAAAGCGCCTCGTGTTCCAGCGCTGACGTTTTCCCTTCTTCCTCAACAGAAGTGGCTGTCCGACAGCCTCAAGCAGCAGCGCGACAGCCAGCTGGACTTCATCATCCGCGTCAACGAGAACCACTGCGCGGCCAAGCCCATGTACGGCCGGGAGGTTCTGGACCTCCTGACCTTCCTCCCCGGGCCCCGGCCCTCGCCGGCCGCCCTGCGCTCTCAGAGGGAGTGGGGTCGCTCGGGCCACAGCAGCGCTCTGTACTCGCAGTGGCAAAACAAATACGACTTCTGGTTCCAGAGTCGCGCCGTGAGGGAGGCCATCAACAGCGTGGAGGACAGGCTGGAGCTGCTCAAGGACATCGTGGACCGGTGAGATACCCCATCGGTTTACTGGCTCTCTTGCACGACACTTTTTAAGTCCTGCATCTCTATGGAAACGGGACGAACATGGCTAGAAGGAGAGAGAGAACTCAAAAATGTGTTTTGTGCAGAATAATACAGTTATGATGTCGTAAAGCACCAAAAGAAGAAGAAAACGCAAGTTTAATTGTTTTTGATGATTAATTTACAAAAACTGTGTGTGTATATATTAAAAATCATATTTTAAAAAAATTGTAAATATATATGATATATAAAAAAACTGACACAATATTTCAAACCATTTTTACTTTTATTAAAGTTAATATATATATATATATATATATATATATATATATATATATATATATATATTTTATATTTATATATATATAAATATAAATATAAATATATATAAATATTTATATATATATATATTTTATATTTATATATATATATATTTTATATTTATATATATATATATATATATATATATATATTTTATATTTATATATATATTTTATATTTTATATATATATATATATATATATATATATATATATATATATATATATATATATATATATATATATATATATATATATATATATATTTTATATATATATTTTATTTATATATATTTTATATAGATTTATATATATAAAATATATATTTTATATATATATATTTTATATATATTTTATATATATATATATTTATATATATATTAATTACATATATATATATTAATTACATATATATATATATATAAATTACACACACAACTTGTTTCCACGTGTCAAAGTGTTATCAATGTTTGGGGGTAAAAAGAAAATGGAAGTTTCAGGCGATCAATCCATCATGGCTTCCTGGTAGCGCTGCTTCGGGCAGAATTATTACAATTATTTCCAGGATTTATAAGTTAGAGCAAAGATTTTAAATGGGAAACGTAGAATTAAATATTTTGCATGAAACATCACAATATTAAGCTTCGTTTTAGCTGCTTTTTCTGACTGAGGCCTTCGTCACACACGATGTGTTCATGGGCCGTCGGAAAGATGAGAATTGTGACCTGACTGTTATTTATTGTGCCCATCTTTAGGTTTACATTTGCGATTCCCCCAGTGGAGGCTCCTCAGATCTCCATGCACTGCTGCCATCCGCCTCCATCTCTGAGCCACCAGCAGGCGGTCTTCTCCTCCCTGCTGTCGGCTCAAGTCACTCCGCGAACTCGCAGCCTCCATCGTATCCAGTGCTACATGAGGACCCAGTTCCCGGACCTGAGGCTCATCCAGTATGATTGTGGTAAGGTGGCTTTTTGCTGCATGTTTGTATTTGGAGTTTTTCTGCTCTTATCAGATTATTAAAGTTTGCTGCTACGAGTTTGTTTGGACTTAAAGTGATAGCTGCGAAAGCACTGAGATGAAAAATATACTATAAAAAGATTCGTGACCCTTTTTCAAGTCTAATCTAAATAGTTTTCTCTACTGTGTTTGACTTAAACACTTAATAGCTTATAAAAAGAAGGCTAGCAAAACAGTTTTTCACCATGTTAATAATTAACTGTTTAACCGTGCTATCAGTTAAACTGAGGAAAACTTAAAGGAGAATAGCACCGGTCCACCTTAAAGGTCAGCCCACCTTAAGTGCACCGAAGCAGCTGTAGTTGTTGTTAATCATGTTATTAAGTTATGTTTTTATTTTTATTTTGGGAGGTGAAGTTCTTTGTCAGGATAATCTTTCTGTTTTAAGTGTTTGTTGTTGTAATACACATTTCGGCCACAAGAGGCTGAAGTGCACCACGACCTCATTCATGTTCTCTTCCAGGGGAGGTTTCATTTCTCCATGCACTCCAAACAAAAAGGAACATTTAAAAATCTGTTCTTAAGTCATAAACAATTAGACTAGCAGTTAATTGTCTAATTATTATTTATTAATATTCATAAGTTTCCCCTTTTAGAGCAACTAATTCAGGAAAGCCTTGTTTCACCTTTTTTAGTTTAAAAAAAAAAAATCACCTAAAAAGACCACTCTCCGCCTGTTTACATATCATCACGCGTTCCGCTTGTTTATTATTCTCTCAATTTTAGTTTTTCTTAAATATTGTAACCCTCGCCGTGTGCAGGTAAGCTGCAGACGCTCCACACTTTGCTGCGCAAGCTGAAGACGGGCGGCCACAGAGTGCTGATCTTCACTCAGATGACCCGAATGCTGGACGTGCTGGAGCAGTTCCTCAACTACCACGGACACATCTACCTCCGCCTGGACGGCAGCACCCGCGTGGAGATGAGACAGGTCAGTGTGACGGGGGTTTAAAAAATAAAATAATAGAATTAATAGAAAAAAATAGACGTGTTTTGACCGTATGCCTGATTTCTTCTTCTAGTCCCTCATGGAGCGCTTCAACGCAGACCGCCGCATCTTCTGCTTCATTTTGTCGACTCGCAGCGGCGGCGTCGGGGTGAACCTGACGGGCGCCGACACGGTGGTGTTCTACGACAGCGACTGGAACCCCACCATGGACGCTCAGGCGCAGGACCGCTGCCACCGAATCGGCCAGACCAGAGACGTCCACATCTACAGGTGACGGGGGGTCGAAAGGGGCGTTTACACGAAAACACAGGAACGAGAAGGGAAAAGCGAAACCTCTTCTTTTTTTTTTTTTTTTTTATATAAAAAAAAAAGTCTTCAAGCCACGAATGTTGGCTTAAGGGCGCGGTTCCACTTTCATCTTGACGTTTAACCACATGACCGGGCAGGAAGCATCAAACAGGAAGTGTAAAGTGATGACTGGACAGAAAAGTGGTTATATTCTGTGGTCAGTAAAAGGTTCTGGGAGTTTAATGTTTAAATGATTTGACCTGTTGGATGGAACTCTTGATCCTTTAGCTTCTTACAATTAGATTTTTTTTTAAACACCTTTTTAACTCTTTTGGTACTATAATTATAACAGGCCGCCTGGTCCTTTTTTGTCTATTTTTTGTCAATAAAAGTGACAGAAAATGTCCTTTTTGTAAGTATTTGTCATTATTAATGTTATAATAGCTTAAATTGACAAGCAGATAAGTTCAGTTTTTTTCAGGCCCGTCTCCCTCCTCGTACGATATACGGACACGACCTCAATGTTTTTGGCTGACCTTGAAACCGTATGTTTGAACATCAAAGAAATTTAACTTGATGATGATAAACAATTTACAATCGAATATGACAAACAAACAAACACCAGACTTATTTTAACATACTCTTATTTTAAGTGTCTATTTAGAGTGAAGAGTTGTTAAATAAGTCACATATTGTATGAAAATGGTCTTAAAATGACAATAATATTGTTTATCTTAATTATTTCTGGGACAATATAGCATCCAATGAAATGAGTTATCGTGACAGGCCAACCTAAGGTTGTTTTTAAATGTGCTATATAAATTAATTTGACCTTGATTTGTTTTGAAGGTTAAGCCAGGATGCCACAGTTTACTGTTGAAATTCTTATTTCAAGAAGCCAATATTAACAATATTGGATTCATATTTCAACAACGTATTAATGTTTATTTAATTTTTTTTCAGGCTGATCAGCGAGCGAACGGTGGAGGAGAACATTTTGAAGAAAGCCAATCAGAAGAGGATGCTGGGAGATATGGCGATTGAAGGAGGAAACTTCACCACGGCTTTCTTCAAACAGGTAGGAATCAACAGTGGGCGCACTTACAATAGCCTTTGTTTTAACACAATACCCCAATTTATTCAAATACATTCAGGGTTTATTTAAATTATATAATTCCATATAAGGATAACTTCTATTTTACAACATCTCACGACTTCTTCTACCGGCTGCACTTCATATAAAAGTACAGATCTTGAAAGTGAGTTATTTCTCTCTTCTGTCTGATCACCTGTTCACCTTGTGATGACGAGTCATTGCTTCATCCAAACACAAACATGCAGGTGTGTGTTTGGATAAAGGATCACAGGCTATGCCCTCATCCCCTTTCATTAAATATGTTCAGATCTACGTTTTTAGTAATGCAATATTTTCTAATTAATCCATTGAATCAATGGCAGCGTCAGCATAACTGCTCTTGTTGGGTATATTAACGTCGGGGCCTTGAGCCGTTCAAGTGCCTCCTTTTACAGAGAAACGTTTGAGCTGAATGTGTCTTGTTTTTCACTTTGTTCCTCAGCAAACCATCCGAGAGCTGTTTGATATGACCGAAGGAGAGAAGAGGGAGGCGGCGGCGGAGCTATCGGTGGTGCCTCAGGTCGAGGAGGAGGAGGCCGTCGCCAAACAGAGCACCACCATTCTGGAGCAGGTTAGACGCTTCACATGAAATTCTAAAACCAAAAAGCGTCTTAAAGCTGCATTCTCTCTCCTGACCACCAGGGGGCGACTCCTCTGGTTGTATAGAAGTCAAAGCTTCATGTGTTGAAGCTGCATTCTCTCTCCTGACCACCAGGGGGCGACTCCTCTGGTTGTATAGAAGTCAAAGCTTCATGTGTTAAAGCTGCATTCTCTCTCCTGACCACCAGGGGGCGACTCCTCTGGTTGTATAGAAGTCAAAGCTTCATGTGTTGAAGCTGCATTCTCTCTCCTGACCACCAGGGGGCGACTCCTCTGGTTGCATAGAAGTCTATGAGAAAATGACTACTTTTCAAACAACCGAGGCTTTTCCAAAACATATGTTGGCGTGTGTATGAATAACCTGATCACCTTGAACCGATTCTCACAGGCTCTGTGTCGAGCCGAGGACGAGGAGGACATCGTGGCCGCCTCGCAGGCCAAAGCGGAGCAGGTGGCAGAACTGGCGGAGTTCAACGAGAACATCCCCCTGGATGACGGAGGGGAGCAGGAGGAGGTGGAGGAGCTCTCAAAGGCCGAGCAGGAAATCGCGGCTCTGGTGGAGCAGGTGAATAATCTCTGGGGAAATGTTGTCCGTGAAGATGGGGGAAGATATTTCTGCTCCATTATATCCACAAGAGTTGGTTTATGTTCCGTTGACTCACCACATGCTCTGCCCGTCTCTAGCTCACTCCCATTGAACGCTACGCCATGAACTTCCTGGAAGCCTCGTTGGAAGACGTGTGCAAAGAGGAGCTGAAGCAGGCTGAGGTAACGACACATCTTCTTCCCCTTTTTGTGTAGTTTGAAATTAAATAACAGAATTGTCTCAACAGCTCAGACTTTGTTTGGCTCTCAGACAGCAGCAATGACTTAAAACAATAAAGGATTATTTAGCCTAACAAGTTGCTTTGTGGTACTTTTTCAAATCCTGTATTCCTAAAGAAACTAAACCTAAAGACATGTTATCAGTTTCGTAAAACAAAATGTCTTTAACTCTGTGTTTTAGGAGCAAGTGGAGGCGGCCAGGAAGGGCCTCGACCAGGCCAAGGAAGAGGGCCTGAAGCTCCACGCTTCATCCGATGAGGACGACGATGACTTTTTGTCACCGGCCGCTTCTGCGGAGCCTACTCAGCCGTCCCGCCGGGGCCGAAAACCCAAGGACAAGGATAAAGACAAGGATAAAGACAAGGACAAGGATAAAGACAAGGATAAAGACAAGGATAAGATTGTCACCTCTACGAGGACCAGTGGTCGTCTGCGTGGGGCCTCGCCCGAAACTGAGCCTGAGCCCACGAAAGAAGTGCCTGAAAGACTCCGCTGTGGTCTGAGAGGACGAGGGGCCGCCAAAGACGCTAGTACCGCGTCTACCACCCCGTCCCGCACAGACCATCAAAAGACCTCCTCATCAACCAAGCTTCAAGATTCCTCCAAATCTTCTCCTGCCAGAGATCAGACCATCAAAACCAGGACTCTGCCAAACCGCTCCCATCCCAGTCCAGTGCCTTCCCCTCCGACAACCTCCCCCCCCGGAGGGAAACAACCGTGTGTTGTGGAGACTGACAGCAAGACCTCCAAAGCCTGCAAAGAGGAGAAAGAGGAGGAGAATGAGAGGAGGGCGCCCGAGTCGTCGTCGCTGGAATCCAGCTGCCCGGTGGACCAACAGGCAAAAGATGAGGACGCCAAAGACCACAGCGCCATGTCGCCCCCTTCCACCAGCTCCCGATCGCCTCGCAAGCGCCAGTCAGCAGACGGGGAAGTCCTGCGAGGGCTGGTCGAAGACTCCCCGTCAGCCAAAGTCCTGCGGAAGCTTCCGGGGCGGCTGGTCACGGTGGTGGAGGAGAAGGAGCCGAGAAAGAGGAGGCGGCGAGGAAGCGGCACTGGAGGCGGAGCTTCTTCAGAGGAGGCGACCGTGGAGGAGAACCCTGCCGGATGCGTCGTTGGTGAAACGAACAAAGACAACACATCGCCAAGCCCCGACAGCAAAACCAAAGGGGCCGTTACCAAATCTCCTCAGGACCAGGACGCGACTCCTAGTCCGGCTGTGCAGCCACCACCACCACCACCACCACCACCACCACCACCTGTCAGAAGTTACCCTCCATATTCTCCACCCCATCTTTCTCCGGACATGCCCGTGCTGAGAAATCTTCCTGTGCGGCGCAGGTTGGAAACTGAATCTCGCATGGCTGCTCAGCTGGGAGAGCAACAGCAGCATCTGGGTCGAGGAAGGGGATGGAACCAGTCCAGAAAAACAGACATGCCACCAGGCAAGGACGCCACTTCAACCTCCACGGAGTCCAATTCTCTTGTGACACCTTTGAAAAGAAAGAGGGGCCGGCCCCCTAAGACTCCGCCTAGGTTACCTGAGCCTGACAACACAGTGGCCCCTTCCCCTCAGTCTACCTCGCCAAGTGAAGAAGGGAACCCCCCTCTGTCCCCAAAACGTAAGCGGGGTCGTCCTCGCAAAGACTCCACAACCACGCCAGAAACTGTCAGTGAAGGGCAAAACTCTAAAAATGAGACCACCACTGCTGGTGTATCTGATGTATCAAAAACTGAAGCTAGCACAGAGTCAACGTCTCCGTCTCCAAACAAGTCGGAGACCCCGAAAGCTGCTGTTGTCACTACAAGTCAGGCCTCCCAGTCTACCAAAGCTGAGGAAACAGACACTAAGACTGAGGTTTCAGCCCCGACTCCAAATCCAGCTCAATCCCCCACAACAACGGATAAAGCTACCCCACCAGTTGCAGCTCCAGTGCAAGTACCCACTGCACCTGCACCCCTTTCTGTTGTTGCCTCAGCCCATTGCGCAAGTTCTGCTCCGGCTACAGCTCCAAGTCCAGACACAGCATTAACCCAGGTGTCCTGTCCCGTTTCTACGTCTCCTGCTATTATCCCAGCCACTGCTACCCCAACTACCCCAACTGCCACAACCCCAACTACCACAACTCCATTGCCACTTGCCAGCACTGTCACATCAACTCCTACACAACCAACTGTACAACCAACACTTGCGGTTTCAAAAGCTCCAGTAGAACCAAAACCTTCAAAAGCTCCAGTAGAACCAAAACCTTCAAAAGCTCCAGTAGAACCGAAACCTTCAAAAGCTCCAGTAGAACCAAAACCTTCAAAAGCTCCAGTAGAACTGAAACCTTCAAAAGCTCCAGTCGAACCGAAACCTTCAAAAGCTCCAGTCGAACCGAAACCTTCAAAAGCTCCAGTAGAACCGAAACCTTCAGTTTCTACAGCTGGGAAGGCAACCGAACCACACAATACCACCACAGTTGCCACACCAGCTGCCGCCACTCCATCGACTGCGTCATCTTCATCAGTCCCCGCCCCAACGGTTCCTACTAGCGTATCAACAACGGTCAGCGTTGCACCAGCAGTCACCACTACAGTGAAATCAGTCACAACTAAAACTGCTGCTGTGAAGGATTTACCGCAAGCCTCTGCTGTGTCTTCTACAACATCTACCCCAGCTATCGTTCCCTCTGCTCCGGCTGCTGCCACCCAGAAGGTTTCAGCTGCAGCTTCACCGACCTCAACGTCTTCCCCCACGACGGCGGCGACCGTAACACCAGTCCAAGCGAGTCCGGCTGACTCGAGCACAGTTACCACTGCAAGTCCAACCGTGTCTGCTTCTACGACACCATCGGTAACAACGGCCTCATTATCTGCTGCGAGTACAGTTGCATCTTCTCCAAACCAAGCAAGGACTAATGTGACAACGACCAAACCAGCAACAGCAGCTCAAGGGGCCACACATGGACAGGTATCGGCTGTTCCGGTGGCCGAGGAAGCGTCCTCGACCAAACCTAGTGCTGTACCAACCCCAACCTGCAGTCCTTCCCCAACTAATACGTCTGCCAGTGTAACAGCCAAGGCTGAAACGGTTACAGTAACTGTAACTCCCCCAACAGAGAAAGTCCAAGAGACGATCCCTGGAGCAGCAGCCCCTTCCAAAGAACACACAACTTCAACTGCCCCTCCAACAACTTCAGAACAGACTGTTAAGACCCCACCTCCCGTGGTAACTTCTACACCAGCTCCATCACCGACAGTCACCACAACTACAACTGCATCATCCCCGGAAAAGTCCATTGCAGTTGCTAGCACGACCACAGCGACCCCTGTGTCAGTAGCAGCTTCCACAGCTGCCCCAACCAAAGCCCTTCCTCCGGTTTCCACCACACAAGCGTCTGCAGGAATTCCCCTGCAAGTGCAAAGCTCTGCGTCCAGTGACGTGTCCACACCAGCCCCGACAGAAGCCCTTCCCTCGATACCCACATCTGCTTCCTCTAATGTTTCACCTGACAAACAAACTTTAGAGCAAACGCAGAAAGAATCTGCATCTAGAGGTGACCTGGACACGGGGACAGAAATGGAAGTAGATGCTGTGGAGGACGACAACAAAAAGGAGGACACGTGTAAGTCTCAGCCTAAAAAAAGGAAGGTGGAGAGTTCCTCGGAGACCAAAGACTTTGAGTCGGGAAGGGAGGGAGCAAGCGGAGACGCACCGCCTGCAGCTGCCCCTCAGAAAGAAGAACCCAAGCAACAGGAGGTGGAGAAAACTACCGAAGATCAGAAGTCTCAAATCCAGAAAAGGCCTCTTAGTCGCCAGAGTAGCCGGGAGTCCAGTCGCTCCTCCTCCTCGTCGTCTGGGTGCTCCACGTCGACCCTCACTCGTCACGCTCACCACAAGAGGACGTACGAGAATCGACTCCCTACCAAGAAGAGGCGGCTGGACGTCACCTCGGAAACGGGCAAGGAGGAGAAGGACGAAGAGGGTGGGGAGAAGGGAGGGGAAGGCTGCGCCGCCACCTCTCGGGGAAGGCGGTCCAGGTCTTCCTCCTCCACCTCCTCGGACTCCGACAACGGCGAGAGCAGGAAGGAGCACCGGTTGACTCGCTCGGCGAAGCGCGGGCTGCAAGATCAGGAGAGGGAAAAGGGCAACGGCCGGCAAGGAAAGAAGTCTGCGCACGGCTCCGAAAGAAATGCATCAAACAACACCAACACATCCACGGGTGGAGAGTCGGGCAGTGATACGTCTTCTGTTCGGGTCACCAGGAAGTCTGCAGGATCTCAGCCTTCACAGGACGGTAAAGCTCAGACGAACAGCGCGCCCTTGTTGCCCCCAGAGCCCGAAGTTCTGGGGAAGAGGTGCTCGGCACTCAATGCGGCAGCCAAGCTCCTTGCAATGAAAGGCAGGGTGGACACGCCCGGCCACACCCCTCGGAGGGACTCGGCTGCGAAGGCCTCCTCTTCTGACAAGAACCAAAAGCCTAAAAGCAAAAGTGTACCAGCCTCCCCTCCGAGTAACTCTGTGAACCTTACCAATAACAAAAGCAGTGGCAGTAAACCCCCAGCGGCCAATCAGACGAGCCGCTCGGCCTCCCGCTCCACCAGACAGTGCCCCGGTTCTCTGGTTCCGCCCATGGATTTGGAGTACAAGAGGTGTAGAGGGGAGGAAAAGGAGCGAAGGAGTAGGAAGCCGTCGGGGGTGAAGGAGGGCGAGGCCGAGGCGCAGTCCTCGTCCCGGGGCCACAGCGCCTGCAGCAGCATGAGCAGCAGGAGCCGGAGCAGCAGCAGCAGCAGCAACAGCAGCCAACGCACCCACAGCATCAGCTCCCAGAACACGGAGCACCGAGAGTCCCGCGCCGCCTCCTCCGGCAGCGAGAGGGGTCGCAGCCGGGAGAGCCGGCGGGACAGGAGGTCCCAGAAGCTCTCGCAGGAGGCGACGAGCGGCTCGGGGACGGAGGGCACGCCGGACAGGGTGCTGCGCAGCGTCGCCGCGCTCGCGGCGGTGCAGGCCAGGTCACCGGCCGCCAGCACCCGCTCCTCTTCTGGTCAGCACCGACACCACAAGACATGATCAGGGTGCCAAAAGAGGGGTGTTAGGAAAAAAAAAAAGGAAAAGGAAAAAAGAACACGACGACAAAACGAAACAAAAACAAAAACGGAAGACGCGACGGTGCCGTCGCGGAGCACGTTAGCATGTCACGACCTCCGGGGTTGCTGCTTTGTGTCACTCTGAACGAATGCAAGGGGGGCGGAGTGCTGCACAAGCCAGGGACCGCCCTGCCTCTTGGAGCCCTCTCCCTTTCCAATCGGAGCTGGTCGTCTCACCAGCTCAGCCATTGTCATGCCGGGGGAAGGCTCAGGGACGTCGGGTAAAAAAAATAAATAAATAAAAAAAAAAAAATGTTTGCGCCACCGTTCGTGCGTCCGTAAACAGACAAGAGAGAGTTGGTACAGTGGATAAATTCACCGCTGGGACTTTTAGGGGGGACAAAAGGTGCAAAGGAAAGTTGTTAGTTCACATTATGTACTGTAATCATTAAAGACTGGAACACTCGGCTCTTCTGTGTTAAGGTGGGATTATACAGCACCCTCTATTAGGGTCATAAACGAAAAGTCATTTGTGTGACATTAAAAACTTATGAGTGACCAGTTGTATTGTAAGTTGGAGGTTTTAGAGAGTTTGGTTTTTGAAAAATTTCGTCAGCTGTCCTGACTATTGTTTCTTCGTAGTCAGTTGATAAGTTATGCATATTTTATTATTTCTTCCAGGGTATTAGGAGGAGACCAGATCTGTCAATGTGATCTTTGCTGCACTATGCTGGAGCTTGTCTTTGCTTGGGCCCCCCCCCCTCTCCGCCCCCCCACCTTTTTTTTTTTTTTTTTTGTCATGTCATGTCAGTTTCTGTTCATTGGATTAATTTTTAAATCCAGCCTTGCATTTCTCATTTGCACATCTGATATTGTGGCCCTCGGCGTTTGAGTACATTGTGGTGTAGTAAATAGGGTTTTTACATCAACTTCAGTCGATTCAATGGTTCCTGGTACCTCACGGTGTATCTCTACAGTTTGAAAAAATGTATTAATTCAAGTTGCAAATTGTCTTGAACATCTTTTGCTCCTGATCACAGACCCGGAGCAGCAAAAAAAGCTCTTCTTGTTGTCCTAATCTTCCCAAAGGCAGTTATAGTTACGGTCCACTTTGTCATGTATTTATATCGAAAGGGCAATTTAATGTTGTTGAAATTAAGAGTGCCTCTTTGGCCAAATGGGTTTGAACCTCAGATTGCCTTTTGAAGCACCTGAAGCCGGGGTGTTGAGCTTCTCTCGTTATAAAAAAAAAAAAAAAAAAAAGCCAAACAAATGACACAAAAAAAAAAAAGATACGACCCCAGAGAACATCAAGAAAAGCACCCTGTGCGTCAGTGCTACCAAATTAATGTTTTATTTTTCACCTGTTTTTTTTTTTTTTTTTGTCACCATCACTTCATGTAATAAAAAAAATATGTGAATAAAATTACTGGTACAGTTCCAGATGACTGTAAATTGTTGGTTTACTTTTAGACTTGTCGAAGCTGAGCAGGTTATTTTGGGGGGGGGGGGTAGTTTATGGTGATGGTCTTATTTTTGATTTGTCTCTTTTGTTGCATTCCTTTGATCCCTTGTAATTCCACATTGTTTTACTTGAAAAATTAAGACAATTACAGTTGAATAAAAAGACCAAAAATTAGTCGCCATTTTTTCATTGTGTTGGAAGATTGTTTAATCGTGGTGAAAAAAAAATAAAAAATACTGTAAAGATGAAAACTCCACAACTGATGATGCAAGACAGAGAATAAAGAAACAAGCCGGTATTTTATTTTAAAAACAAATCTATATTAAAATGAAAATGAATTGCTCTCGTGAACGTTTTACTTCCCGACCTTGAAAACAAACCGTTTTGGTTTATTTTTCACATCGTGGCGCTCTTTTGCCTCCGTAAATGTGTTCACAGGTTGGTCAACATCACTGCTCCGGGATTCCCCCGCAGAATTAAACTTTAAATAACTAAACAAGCGAGCCAGAAGTCACACAATGTGACAAAAGGGAAGAAATATAAAGTCTTGATGAGTCGGACTAAGATACAACACTGCTGCGTTAATTCAAACAAATATAAACAAATTAAAAAGTCACTCCATCCCTTCGTGACATTGTTAGTGCACAACATGGAGAAGGCACCATTTTTGGGAGGAAAATAAAGATTTCATGATGTGTGGTTACAGCAGCTCACAATAAATGTTTTAAATCATAAATACAAACGTATTAGACAAATAAAAGTGGGCCTTGTACTGAGACGCCTTTGTAAAATAAAAGAGGGGTTGGATTATTCCACCAAACACAAAAAAAAATCTATTTACATTTGTTCCATGTAGGCAGTTTGAAACATCTTTCAAGTTTTACAAAACAATGCATAAAGAATGTCTTAATCACCAGCAATATAAGGTTATGTACAATTATATTAGTCTATCTGCCTATAAAAAGAAAAACTACTCTTAAAATTGTTATTTGCGCCTCTAATTCCTCCAGAAACGACAATGTAACAAGAATCAAGGCACAGTTTCCTGAGTACAGTATGATCAGGTTTCAATACTGCTTTGTGCTTTGCTCAAGGCCACTTGGTTCCTCTCTCTTTATTTCATTTTTTTACGGAGGGAAAGGAGCGGCGACCTAACGGTTCAAAGTGTCGTTGTTTCACGGGAGAAGGGGGAGAAGGGGGGTGTCGATAAACCAGCAGCACTACCTCTTGAGTGGAAGTTGAAATGCAGGTGAGATTGTAGTCATTCGTGAGTAAAAAGCACATTTCTTCTTTAAAACAAACAAACAAAAGGCCCGTTGTGGCGACAGGAGGAGACGAGTATGAAAAGCAGAGGGATGATAGCGATAATAAATTCACCCGAACGTCCAGTGGGATGAAATTATCTACATGAAAGTGGATTTTCTTCTTCTTCTTCTTCTTCTACGGCTAGGTGCCGAAGGCGGAGACCAATGAGATGACGAGGATAAGGATGAGGATGGCCAAGCAGATCGCTATCCAAAACTTTTTCTGCATCGGAAGAGACACAAAAAAAGATTAATTAACGAACAAGAAATAAATAATGAAATAGTACGCAACATTTAGAGGGGCCTGCAGAACATAAACCAGTTTTAAAGGAATACTTCACCCACAAACTGTACATTTGTGCATCGATTACATTGAATTCTTGAAGAAAACTTTGCCTCCACGATGAATAGAGAATAAAAAAAAAACAGGAGGAAAGTCTTGATTGTAAACAGGGGGCGGAGCCACGTTTAAAATCAGCAAAACTACATCAAAACATCCGTTTTATAGAGTTTAAGACTAGAGACTTAAAAAACAAACACTAAAACCACTTTTTTGTGAGTAACTGACACACAAATGGTCACTTTGTGGGTGAACTGTTCCTTTAAGGGGAGAAAGGCCGTTTGTCTTAAAGGGCCGGTACGCCCACTAAAGGTCTGACTCGTTTGTATTAAAGGGCCAGTACGCCCACTAGAGGTCTTAATAGTTTGGTTAAAGGGCCGGTACGCCCACTAAAGGTCTAACTCATTTGTCTTAAAGGGCCGGTACGCCCACTAGAGGTCTTAATAGTTTGGTTAAAGGGCCGGTACGCCCACTAAAGGTCTGACTCGTTTGTATTAAAGGGCCGGTACGCCCACTAGAGGTCTGACTCGTACCTTGCGAGCTTTCTGCTGATACGTGACCGCCGCCTTCATGTCCTCCTTCGCTTTCTCCACGTAGTTGGTCGACTGTTTGATGTTGGTTTCGATCTGGTTCACCATCTCGCCCTGCGGGAGGCAGAACCGGGTCAGAATCGGACGCTCGTCGTGAACCCCCACCCCACCCACAGAGACTTCGCCCGAAGCTGCTTCACCTGAGCCTCCACCTCCATGGCCAGGTACTGGAACATCTCGTGCAGGTCTCTGATGCTCCGCTCCAGCTTCAGGATCTCGTCGTGCCGGGACGTGATCTCGTTCAGGGCCTGCTTCGTGGCCTGAGCGTCAATCAGGATCTGAACACCACAGAGAGGTGATTTTTTTTTATTAGCTGCATTATAAATTATAAATCAATACACACACACACAACAGGCGTGAGGGGTCGTCTATGAGCAGTGGTGGAAGAAGTACTCGGGCCCTTTACTTCACTAAAAAGTACCCAGAAAAATACTCCAGTGCAAGTTAAACTTACCTCAGTCAAAGTAAAATGTACTTCAAGTATCTGGATTAAAAGTATGACAATAAATTCAATAAATTACTTAGATACTACGGATGTAATGTTTACATCCTGTATTTAATACCGATGTTCATTAACGTGCTCAAATTGTATTTATCAAATAAATATATAAATAAAAAAAATAAAATAAAATAAAAAAAAAAATATATATATATATATATATATATATATATATATATATATATATTTATTTATTATAAACATATATATAAATAAATAAATAAATATATATATATATATATATATATCTGCTTCAGGGTTTGAGGAAGCTGCTTTATATAGAGTTTAGTCCAGTGGTTCCCAACATAAGGGTCGGGCCCCTCGAAAGGGTCACGAGATGAATCTGAGGGATCGTTTTTGTATTTTTAATTAACCTTTATTTAAGATTAAAAATCTGATTCTTCGAGGGGACACCTGGCCAAGACAGCACAACATTATGAGGTTAGTAAAAAGAACCACAGATAAAAGAGGAAAGTATTGGGTACTTTTATTATTTTAATTATTTAAATGAAACCATAGCTGGAGAATTAGTTTGTAGAAAATGTCTCTTTATACGTAAGATTTAAATCTCCTGAGTAACTAGAGCTGTGAAATAGTGGAGGAATATTTCCTGGTATTTACTATTTACTAAACTAAAAGTAAAAGTAAAAGTAGAAGTACTCTTTCCACCACCGTCTGACTGAGAGCACGTCGCCAGCCGGGATCTTCACACTACGAGCGACTGAGACACTGAAGACGTCACGAGAAGCTGCAGAAGGTTTTTTCCCCTCTTTGCTCACCGGCTCCGTCGTCCACGGCAACGATTAGAGAGACGACAACAGAGCAGACCGGTCAGCGCGCCACGCACCGACCTTCACAACGGCAACTAGTTGCTGGTTGATGGAAAAAAAAACAACACAACAACCTGCAACTGTTGATGTGTTTTGCTTCAGCGGGAAACGGTTGCGGTGAGGTTTACGGCTCCCCCCCCCCCCCCTCCTTCCTTCCTTCCTTCCTTCCTTCCTTCCTTCCTCCTCCTCCTCCCTCTTGTTCTTCTTCTTCTTCTCCCCCCCCCCCCCTCTTCCTCCTCCCTCCTCCCCCCTCCTTCTTCTCCTCCTCCTTCTTCCTCCTCCTCCTCCCTCTTGTTCCTCTTCTTCTTCCTCCTCCTCCTTCCCCCCAACCATCTCCTCCTCCCCCTCCTTGTTCCTCCTCCTCCTCCTTGTTCCTCTTCTTCCTCCCTCCTCCACCTCCTCCCCCCTCCTTCTTCCTCCTCCTCCCTCTTTTTCCTCCTCCTCCCCATCTTCTCCCCCCTCCCCCTCCTCCTTCCTGCTGCTCCTCCTCCCCCCCCCATCCATCTCCTCCCCCTTCCTCCCCTTCCTCCCCCTCCTTCTTCTTGTTCCTCTTCTTCTTCCTCCTCCCCCCTCCTCCTCCTCCTCCTCCCCCCTCTTCCTCCTCCTCCTCCTCCCTCTTGCTCCTCCTCCTCCCTCCCTCCTTCTTCCTCCTTCTTCCTCCTTCTTCCTCCCCCCCCCCTCCTCCTCCTCCTCCCCTCCTCCTCCTCCCTCCCTCCCTCTCCTCCTCTCCTCCCCCTCCCCCCCCCCTCCCACTCACGTTCTGGGTGAAGACGTCCGTCTGGCCGCTCTCCAGCATGGAGTCCAGCTGCTCGTCCGTCACGTTGTTCCCGGCTAGACGTGAGAAAAGCGTTACGGTCGGAGTTTTGGTTGCAGCAAGTTTGTTTAGTTTGTTGTTTCGTCGTTACTGATTAATCTTTCGGTTTATTAAACACCAGTAGAATAAAAAGACGAGCAGAGCAAAAAAAATAATAAAAAAAAAAAATTCAGAAAAACGGCAAATTCTCTAAATATTTGTTATTTTGGCCTGAAAAAAAATCACTTAACTGCCGAATTAATTATCAAAATAAATGTCAATTAATTCTCTTTCAAACAACGAATCAATAATCGACTAGTTGTTGCAGCTCTACTATCATGAAACTTTACTTTGACCCTCTTATTTAGCTTTCATTAGCAGCATTTAAACATTTAAACATTTACACGTTTACACTGGCCAAATCAACCTCCCAGCTACAGCACCTTTGTTTGTTTGTTGGCTTCATCTTGCACTACTGTTTCATTTTGTTAGTTAATTTAATTTAATATTATTATTCTATTGTATTTGTTGTATATATTGTGCATTTTTCTTATAATTATTCTATTGTATTTGTAGTATATATTGTGCAATTTTCTTAAATTATTACATTCTATTTGTTGTATATATTGTGCATTTTTCTTATAATTATTATATTCTATTTGTTGTATATATTGTGCATTTTTATTATTTTCTTATTATTCTATTGTATTTGTTGTGTATATTGTGCATTTTTTATTATTCTATTGTATTTGTTGTATATATTGTGCATTTTTCTTATAATTATTATATTCTATTTGTTGTATATATTGTGCATTTTTATTATTTTCTTATTATTCTATTGTATTTGTTGTGTATATTGTGCATTTTTTATTATTCTATTGTATTTGTTGTATATATTGTGCATTTTTCTTATAATTATTATATTCTATTTGTTGTATATATTGTGCATTTTTCTTATAATTAT
>JACSYO010000505.1:20000-45000 GCA_016806645.1 Ophiodon elongatus | reverse complement strand
ATTATCTTTTGTGCAGAGCTTACAGGGTTATTAAAATCCTTTAATCCTTGTCCCGGACCCTGATGACCTTAAACGGTTCTCAATCTGACAATTAAAGAATCAATTGCTCAAATTAGTTGCGCAATTAGTATTGTCAATACCATTACTGCTTTTATTATAATTATTATTCTACTATATCCGCTGTTCATCATCCTACTACTCTCATTACATGAACCATTTCTGTCATATGCATTGAATGTGTTGTAACTCTGTTATGCTGTTCATTCTGTACACATGACATCTATTGTGTTCTGTCCATCCTCCTCTGTCTCTCTCTTTTTTCCTGTTCTGATGTGAGGGTCAAAGGTCAGAGGATGTCGCCTGCGTACATATTGTAAAGCCCTTCTGAGGCACATTTGTAATTTGTGATTTTGGGTCCTACAAAATAAATTTAATTGAATTGAATGCATGTAAATAATTTTGTAAAATCTTACCATAATAATGGGAATAGTTTTAAAAAGGCAAAGTTTCCGGTTTATATTCATAAAATTAATTTATTTTCTTGAGAAAATGCTTTGCAGGAAAAAAAAAAAAAACTCTGTGGAGAAGAGATCTTAACTAAACTGCATTTCCCACAATGCACCGGTTAGGAGCGTCGTGTCACCGGCGAGCTGTCAATGCTAGGGGGGGGGGGGTTGTGGGTTGTGGTGGGGGGGGGAGGGAGCGAGGAGGAATCGGTCCAGCATCTCTGGAGCAGCGGAGCGACGCGGAGGACCGGAGACACACACGTCCGCCGAAATGAGGGGATTTTAGCTGAAAACGTGGATGTTTGAAGAGACTGAGCCTCCTCGCCTGCCGTAGATCCGACTTTATTCCATCAATGAGATACGCGGAGCGGCTCATCCGCCCGGTGGTACCGCAGAAAGACCCAAGATGAAGAAGCAGTTCAACCGGATGAGACAGCTCGCCAACCAAACCGTGGGCAGGTAAGAGGCGAATTTAGGAAAACGCGTTGATATCGCACCGTATTTATTTGTAATATGTCTGAGAATCGACACAGCCGGAGCAGGAATGTGTCGGCTGTGTTCGGCTGCCAGCTTTACAGGCATTCGCTCGATGGGGCTGCTTTTAATTTTTTTGTTATTTATTTATTTATTTATTTTTTTGCTGCTTCTGCTGCTGCTCAGCTGGTTTGATTTGCACAAAGCATTAACTGTCAGTGGAGGTCACAGTTGCAGTGGTGTGTGTGCGTGTGTGTGTGCGTGTGTGTGTGCGTGTGCGTGTGTGCGTGTGCGTGTGTGTGTGTGAGAGATTGACTGAGCCCAGCAGGGGAGGAGCATATCCGCACACAGATGAGGAGGGAGCGGACGTGGTACCCAAGGTGCAGGGCTGCTGCTCCATGGGGCCCCCCTGCTCCATGGGGCCCCCTGCTCCATGGGCCCCCCTGCTCCATGGGGCCCCCTGCTCCATGGGGCCCCCCCTGCAGCGGGCAGTCAGGCCACAGCTCAGAGAGGGGCCACTGACAAGTCTGCAGGGACATGTGGTTGTTTTAATTATTTTAATCAGGGAAGTGTGTTACCATTGATGGATTTGAATGCAGTTGTTTGAGGGGATAAAATACAGATGCAGCATGCAAACATGGCATCCCGTCTGTTCCCTGGCAAAGCGATGGATTTATGTTTATGATATATTTTATATATATATAAAGGAAGTTGAATTTTTTTAGGTGTTGGATTTGAGAAAAGATCATTACAGTTGTCTAAACCTGGAAATAAAAGCACGTGACTTTTTGTCTGAAGGAATAATTCTACCTTCGAGGTGAATGTGCTTAATATTTGAGCCATGCTAGCTGTTTAATGCTAAGCTAACTGTCTCCCGGCTCCACTCTGGCTTCATATTTAGCATAAACATACATGTGAGTGGTATCAATCTTCTCATCTCACTCCCAGCAAGAAAAGTGCATATCCCAAAATCAGATGATTGCATTCCAACTCTGTTATTGATTATACGTGGCTATAGATTTGTCTACCGAGAATTATGGCTTAGTCTTTGGTTTTCGAGGACATGGACTCAAGATGAGCTCCGAGTCTGAGACCGATGCGATAATCTGCAAACATTTAAAAAAAGATTTCAGTTCAGTTTTGGGACGGAGTTACATTTAGATGATTTAAATTATAATAATAATCTGTCTGAGTGGAAGCAGGAAAATGGTAATAAAAAATATGTTAATTCATCTGTTTCCTTAATGCAGATGCATTTTAATGTCTTTCTCTGACTTCCTGCATGCATGAATGTCAACAAAATAATATATTGGCACAGCTCCTGATTGATATTCAATATATATTTGACTCGATAGGTCAGATTGTGAGAATTCAGATGGTTGTTTGTCAATGTGTGAATGCTTTTTTATATATTTATATATATATATATATATATATATATATATACATTTGTGACTTTTAATGTTTGGTGTCAAGCTCATAAAACCCTTTAAATCCTGGAAGTTAAAGTCCAGGTTTCTGTTTAGCGCCTCGCATACTTTAAACATGGTGACACGTCACGGTTGATGAGTGTAGAAGCGATTAATCCTCGTAAATCCTGAGTGCACGAAGCCGCAATCAGATATTATGCAAATGTGAGAAATGCTTTAGATTAATGTGCTTAGGTTTATGTGATTTACTTCTTATCAGTGTGTCTTTTTCCCCCCCCTGAGTTTGTTAATCTCTCAGCCGGGGACCTGAGGCTCCCTAAATAATAGTCTCAACGTACATGACCCATTTTGGCTCCCGTAGCTGGAAAACAAGCTCTACTTGTTTCTCTTATTATATCAAGAAGGAACTCGTGTTGTTGCTTTTTTTTTTTTTTTTTTTTTTTTGGGAGCCTGCAGGCCATTTAGTTGTTTGCAGGGAGGAATCACAGTCGAAGGTGTAGCCGCAGCTTTGTTCCAAATAGATGTTGTCGAGTCTTTGTCTCTCCTTCTATTTGTCAACTCCACCCTCCACGTCATGTGTCAACGCTGCGCCTTCGGCAATTTGGATCAAGTGTTGTTTAATTGTTGCGCAACCCTTAAAACAGAATCACGGTTGTGTTTCTCCTCGAAGAGGTCAAACCGGAAGACGGGTTGATTTGCAGCCCGAGTAACATGTTCACTGTGTCCTAGTGGTAGAGCAGGGTCGTCCTTCAATCAGAGGATCGGTGGTTCGATCCCCGGCTTAGACGCTTAACCCCAAATTACTCCCGTAGCTGTGCCTACAGTGCGTGAATGAGTATGTATGTTATCTACTACTGATGTCACCTTAGCCACTGTCATGGGTGTGAATGGGTGAATGATGTCATGTATAAGTACAGGTCCATTTACCACGTTGTGCACTAGCCCTTGTTTGTTTATTATAACCTAATAACCTAATAATTATTACTATAACCTGGCTTCGGCTGACGGCGGTAACCGGCACACCGAAAAGGATTTTGTGTGCCCGAGCTATATCGTGCCCCGCACTCAGACTGCAGGCTGATACAAATCAATGGGAGAAGGTATTACTGCAAGCTAATGCCCAGCAGAGTGTACTCGGCAAGAGGTATCAGAAATCCCTGGAGGACGTTTGCCCATTAATACAAAAAATAAAAAATAAAAATTACTGGAATTCTGCCTCTCTGAAGCTGGAAGGGACAAAAGCTATAATGCACTTTAACAGATAGAAACCAACCAATTATTTGTAAGTATACAAACATAAAATCTTCTCTGTGTGTGTGTGTGTGTGTGTGTGTGTGTGTGTGTGTGTGTGTGTGTGTGGGCTTGTTTTAATTCCCCTCATCTGAGCCGGAGCACCGGAGCCCAGCGAGGCGTAACATCCCAGTAATGAGTTCTAACCTGTATCATAAGAAGCAGAACAGCCGGGGCAATTAGTCCCATTTAGGACGTGGAGACTTTAACCGCCGGCCGCACAGGTAATTGGTGATATTCCCTCCGTGACCTTGGCAGCGCGCATCACCTGGTTCGTGTTGCAGGTTCCTTACATCCCACAGGTTTAGGAATAATAAACAAACACAGACCAAATGACAGTCAGTTGCCAGGTGTGATTAGTATGGATTAGTATGGATTAGTATTAGTCTTTAATGTTTATTTAACCAGGTAAAAATGAACCTGGGGACCTCGTGCAAGAACATTAACTTTCTCTTGAGAGAGCCACGTCAGTGATGATGTCAATAACATTTATTTTTACCTCTTTACTTCAGATTTCATTGGACTTTTTACAAAATGTACAAAAACACCGGCGACGAGGAAGATCCTGGGTGGATAATAATGAGAATAAATATGAAACTAAATTTAAATCATACCCTTTAAACTAAAAAGAAATCTGGTTTGAATTGACATCAAACACTATTACTACGCTTGTTTACAAGAGATATCTTTCTGATGACTGCAGGGGGAACCATAAAATGCATCTTTGGATGGAGGGGAAAAACAACACTGAGTGGAAATGCTATCGACTCCTTCAGCCCATAAATAATTCATAAACAGTTACTGATTGGTTTGGGATACACGCAAATAAATGAAGAATGAAGAAAACAAAAAAAGAACAAGAAGAATTCACCTGTGTGTTCATGAGAATCGCTTATGATTTTAAGGAGTTGAAGACGAGGAAAAAATAACAAGTGCTGTTAATGCAGCGTCACCCGAGAGTCACTGAAATAAAGACTCCTCTGGTTGTATAGAAGTCAGAGCTTCATGTGTTAAAGCTGCATTCTCTCTCCTGACCACCAGGGGGCGACTCCTCTGGTTGTATAGAAGTCAAAGCTTCATGTGTTAAAGCTGCATTCTCTCTCCTGACCACCAGGGGGCGACTCCTCTGGTTGTATAGAAGTCAAAGCTTCATGTGTTAAAGCTGCATTCTCTCTGCTGACCACCAGGGGGCGACTCCTCTGGTTGTATAGAAGTCAAAGCTTCATGTGTTAAAGCTGCATTCTCTCCTGACCACCAGGGGGCGACTCCTCTGGTTGTATAGAAGTCAAAGCTTCATGTGTTAAAGCTGCATTCTCTCTCCTGACCACCAGGGGGCGACTCCTCTGGTTGTATAGAAGTCTATAGAAAATGACTCTACTTCTCTCTTGATTTATTCCCTCAGTAAACATTGTAAACATGAGTTTATGTCTCAATCTCTAGTTTCAAGTCTTCTTCAATACAGCACGATGTTCCTATTGACACAAGACGATACCATACAGATGAGATAGGCGAAGACAACAGTCACCTGCTAGCAAAGAGTGCAAATAATATCAAGTTAGGTTGCATTAAACAATGGTCCTGATACCTGCATCAGAAATGGCTCTGGATCGGTTATCTATGCAGTCTCTGCATGCACCGATCCGGCATCACGGTATATTATCATTTATCAGTTTATGCACACTTGGTATTCTGTAAATACCCAAATATATACATATATAAAAAACTAAACGGGGAGCATGAGCATCCTGAAACTAACGAAGCGTCTCCCTCCAGGACGACACTGCTGCTGCATTGCTCCAGTTAGGGATATAGGTCAAGAGAGGTTCAGACGCGGCGAGATTCATCTCCGAAACAGTCCGCCTGCACCAATAATCCCGCGTAATGCTGCGTAAACTGTGCGACTGAATGAAAATGTGTAACTCTGTGCTCACACAGCGAGGTTATGGCAGGAAGAGGGGGACAGGCCTAATCCTCTTTTGGCTCCGTCACTTCTACTGCAGAGTATTTTTAACTCTCATTTTTTTTCTCCTCATTCACATTTTTGTGTGTGTGTGTGTGTGTGTGTGTGTGTGTGTTGGAGATAATCGAAAAGAGGCTTGTAATTCGACTTCACGGTTTGCGGACAGAAGAAGTCTCTCTTTTTAATAAAAACATGTTTCATCCTGGAAAGCAGAAAAATAGATGTTTGTCCCGGTTTTGTCAATGTGAGATAAAAAAAAAAAAAAAAATGGAAGCATGAAGGAAATCTATTAACGAGAGGTTGGAAAAAAATGGGGTTTTTAATCTCCATCAACAAGCTGGGAAATTGTTTCTTTTGGTCACCGTGGAGCGTTCAGGCTGCAGTATTGTTTGTATTTGCTCCGATTCAGTCCTGAAACCGTTATCACCCGTCAGTCTGTTCGCTGGTGATTGAAGAGAACAGCAGGCGTGCCCCCTTAATGGCTCCATCACTTTTGGGTTATTCATTTCATGCATTATTGTTTCCTACCTGTCATATCCTGAGCTGCAGGAACAAATCCCGACTCTGATGGATGCGTGAACCTGAGGCCACGGACTTCTATGTGTGTGTGTGTGTGTGTGTGTGTGTGTGTGTGTGTGTTTTCTCGTTGACGTCGGGCTTGATGTTGCTCTGTTGGTGTCCCTTCGATAAAAGCAGTTTTGTTTTGGCTTCATTGGATGTTGTCGACGGCGGGAGGGAGGAAGACGGGACGCGTCGCCCCGCGGTGCCCACGATCCTCTGCTCCCGTCTGTCACTCTGCTTGATCCGTCTGATGCTGGGCTCCACGGAGGAAGCAACTAAAATAAACAAACACCGGGAAAGATACGCTTGTATCATCGCTATGAACTTCACAGAAAGCACCGATGAAGAATGCATTTCCTCTGTGTGTGTCAATGGAAAACAAATCATTAAAACTAAGGCAGAAAGCCTATAGATCGTAATTATTATTTAATTTCTTTTTTTTTGTTGTTGTTGTTGTTGCATCGTCCAATCGGAGTTCTCTGCAACTTTACAAGCCGACTCGGATCGATTGTGGACGTTGGAAGTCCCGGACGTTTGGATTTCGGCCTCCGTGTCTGTTTGTGGGTTTTCGGCTCCTCGTGGGACATCCTGCATCCCCAACAGTCCCTGACCTCTGACCCCTTGACCCCCTGACCTCCTGGACGCCCCGTGACCCCGTTGACATCCCATCAGCGCTGCGCCTTCACTGTTTTTGCTCTTGAAGCGATATTCAGGAGTATAAATACATCAGAATAGTACAAATGGCTCCACCAGGGAGGGGGGGGGACACATAAATAATGTATGAACGTTACTCCCCTCGACTGCCGGACCATCCGGCTGCAAGATAATGAACCCATTTGTCAAACATGGTGCTGAATGCGTGAGCTAATTCCAACAACATCCCCCGGATTTGATAATTGATTGGCCTTTATCTGGAACATGATTAGTATTCATAGCGAGGCCACTTTACACGCTGAATACAGTGTGAATAATGCTGTCCTGGGAGGGAAACAAAATAATTTAGTGTTAATGCTCAGGATGAAGGAGGGACCGGACTAAAAGCTGGATGATTTTATGTTTTATGCACCCCTCGCTGATTCACACAGCGGGTGGGAGGGTTTTTTATTATGAGCATCGTTAGAGGCACCACTGTCTGTTTGTGAAGACGTGTGTGTGTGTGTGTGTGTGTGTGTGTGTGTGTGTGTGTGTGTGTGGCTCACCTACCTGTCCAAGTCGTCCTCATTAATCACAACGAGAGCCTGTTAATGAGGAGTTCCTGTAAGCAGTTGGAAGCTGACCCTTCTCTGCTAGCTTCGCTGTAATTATGAGTCGATGGGAGATGCTAGCAGCTCTGATGGAGTGATGAGAGGGAAACACACAATTAAAGGAACAGTTCAGCGAAAATGCTCCTTTTTGGTCGGTCAACTAATTTGTGGTTTTCGGTCTTCGTCGACTAAGATTTCTTGAGCCGATAAGTCATTTTCTTTGGTAAACACCAGATTTAAAGTGTTGCTTTTGTGTGATTCTTTATAGAGAGTTTTATAGAAATGTCCATTAAATCAGCTAATTGATTATTCGACAAAATCACGTGTTAGTCGGGCGGCGACCTCCGGTTCTGTCGAGTGAAGCCGATGTGGAAGTGTGTTAAAGCTGCATTCTCTCTCCTGACCACCAGGGGGCGACTCCTCTGGTTGTATAGAAGTCTATAGAAAATGACTCTACTTCTCTCTTGATTTATTCCCTCAGTAAACATTGTAAACATGAGTTTATGTCTCAATCTCTAGTTTCAAGTCTTCTTCAATAGAGCATGATGTTCATTTAATAATAATAATAATAATAATAATATTTTAATTTTATATCGTAAATTATGGTCCATTTAGAGTCAAACAGACCGTAAAGCAGGGGATGCTTTAGGGGCGGGGCTACAGGGTGATTGACAGGTCTCTTTACCTGAGACGTATACAGCGTCTCTACATCCTCCTCAGTCCTAATATGGTCACTTCCTGTTCAATGGTTGCGAAAAAAAAATAACATGACAGCTCTACAAAACTAACAACAACTCACTAACAATCTACACTGATAATTAACAATACAAGTAAGAGGATAAATACGTTATTTTTAGGGTGCACTGTCCCTTTTTAAATGGGGTTTATCATCCTGTAAATCAGAAGCACTATAATTTGGGTTAAAAAACAAGAAAAGAAGCATCACTGACATGTTTCCTGGACTTGTCTGTCAACGTTCTCCGGGGAGTTTGTTCGGGGCTGAAGCTGAGGGAGTCACTGAGGAAGATGTCGCTGCCAGTGGAGCGTTATCGAAGCCACTGGAGTGTGATGATGGAGGCGCCGCTTCGGGTGGTTGCCGAGCCGACGAGGAGCCGGCAGACAGATGCACAACCCCCTCAGCTGCTCCTGACAGCATCGGAAAAAAAATAGTTTTTATTTACAAAGTTTGGAAAAATCCATCAACGGGATGTTTCCAAGCTGCCAGTTTACTCACTAAAATATAGAAGGAAGGAGGTGGTTTTATATCTTTAAAATGGTATTCTTTGTCCTCATCTTTCACTTTAAATATCCAGAGATGTACACGGAGAACCATTTATTTTTTTGAGTGGTGGAAGAAGTACTTTAAACGTTTAGTGTCACATTTATATTCTTGGAGAATTGTGAATGTACAGTAACTCAATATATATACCTGTCAATCACCTTGTAGCCCCGCCCCTAAAGCATCCCCTGCTTTATGGTCTGTTTGACTCTAAATGGACCATAATTTACTAAATGAACATCATGCTGTATTGAAGAAGACTTGAAACTAGAGATTGAGACATAAACTCATGTTTACAATGTTTACTGAGGGAATAAATCAAGAGAGAAGTAGAGTCATTTCTATAGACTTCTATACAACCAGAGGAGTCGCCCCCGGTGGTCAGGAGAGAGAATGCAGCTTTAACACATGAAGCTTTGACTTCTATACAACCAGAGGAGTCGCCCCCTGGTGGTCAGGAGAGAGAATGCAGCTTTAACACATGAAGCTTTGACTTCTATACAACCAGAGGAGTCGCCCCCTGGTGGTCAGGAGAGAGAATGCAGCTTTAAGACACATACTTGCCAGATATCGTGTGATTAACACCAACATGGAGAAAGACAGACTGGCTGCATGAAAAGCAAATTCCCCACAAGTCTGTTGACCGCATGGCGGCCTGTGACACACCCATGTTACCACGACAACCAGGGTCCCTCGGTTCTGTTGTCGCTGACGTAACTCAACCGATCACCCGATCGCACTCCACCTTTTTCCTGAGTGTGTGTGTGTGTGTGTGTGTGTGTGTGTGTGTGTGTCGAACACACAGCTGTCCTGGAAACATTAGCTCAGCTGTGACGGGGTCCCGCCTCACTTTAAAAACACCACGCAGCCTCCGAGGACCAATAAAAACACCCGAGTGCTTCGGAGCCTGAGCAGGGCAGGAAATGACATCACACAGGGGGAATTCGTGTGTGTGTGTGTGTGTTTATGTGTGTGTGCTCCTGCAGTATTTCCACTGTTGTAATGGACAGTAATTGGGATGCCTGTTCTGGAAAAAACCTTCCATCAGGATATCATTTCATGTCTCAACAACGATATATCTCACGATGTAGCGTGAAATATACACATTTTAAAGCCTAATTTTGTGTATTTTCTCCTTTTAATTAAGAACTTTAGTGCAAAATGCTTCAAGTAAAATTGTAGAGAATAAATAAAATAATGTTTACAGCTATGCACTTACTTTATTTACACAAATAAAGAGTGATCAGATGAAGACAATAGTTTAATTTGATCAGATTTTTGTGTGTGCTTGTTTTTTTTAAATCTATTTAGACGACGTAACTGTGTTTCAAATAACTCCATATATGATTCCATCGCGATACGATTCCATTGAAAGATGAATAATTATAAAAATCATCATAAAATGATCAATTATCATATCGAATTATTGCTGAATTAACTTTAAGACACTTAAATTGTGCAGCAAATTGCACCAAAAGTCGCGCACGCACACACGTCTCATAAATCTGCTTAGAAATCATAGAAAAGAAGAAAGACTTTTGTAAACCCACCGCTCCGTTTAAAGTCCTCTCTGTCGGGCTGATGCAGGAGAGAGGCCGCCCTCGTTATTTACACATTATCTCGCGTTGCCCCCTCAGAAAGAGCCAGGCACATTTTATTTCCCACCCTAATGGGAAAGATTCTCTTCCTCCCTCTGACTCAGCACATCCGTCTTCAGAGAGATTTCCTGCGGTGATGCAGCGAGTATTGTTTTCATTTTCTGGGGTTTTTATTGTTTCAGTCAACCGGAGAGCAATTCTTTAGATAATTGAAAGGGCAAGCGCTGCAAAAATATTGTACAAATTACATCATAATGCTTCAGATACAGCTGGAGGCATTCTGTTTCCTCATGAAGGTAATCTGTATTTAAGGATGGACTGACTGGAATGTGGTGGTCAAAAAGTCACCGTGACCTCCCAAAACATGCTTTTGGCCATAACTCAAGAATTCATACCGACACTTTCACACAAATGTCTGATAAAATGATGACGCGGATGTAAACTGTAACTATTCTTTTCTAATATTATTCTATTAGTGTAGTTTCCAATAGCGATTGGTCCTCTTTGACGTGACAGTTTGAGCTACTCGGCAGCTGGAAAGGAGACCTGGTTATTTTCTGCATGTCGCCTTTAATCAAAATAAATGTCAATCTGCTTCAGTGTGAATTATGAAAGAACAAAGTGGCTTTCTTTACCTCCATAAATATAAAAATTAAAGTCAATGGAGTCGGAGTAAATCTGTTTCCAATGCATCCACTGTGCAATATAAACAACCATTCAGTCCGAGTTCATCACATTTAAATTTTTTGTTATGTATTATACCTTTACAGTGCGATTACTTATTTATTATACTTGTTTTGATCTATTTTCTTTATCTTATGTCTCCTGTTCGTTTGCACTGTCCACTCTGCTGCTGTAATCCTGCAAATTACCCAGCTGTGGGACTAATAAAGGATTACTTTATCTTATTTTATATATATTATATATATTTATATTATTATTTATATATTATTATATATATATTTATATATAATATAATGTATATATTATTATATATATTATATATATATTATTTATATTATTATTTATATTATTATATATATATTTATACATAATATAATTTATATATTATTATACATATTTTATATATATTATATATATTATTTATATTATTATTCATATATTATTATATATACATATTTATATATATATATAATATAATTTATATATTATATATATATATATTATTTATATTATTATTTATATATTTATATATTATTATATATATATAATATTATTATTATTATTATTATTATTATTATTATTATTATATATTTTATCTTATTTTATATATTTTTTTTTTCTTTTTGAAGGCGTGGTCAGAAATCAGCCGCGCTACCTTCTCCGTCTGTACCTGTTGCCTCGTTGCCACCATCTCCTATCTATGTCTCTTAAACTTTAATGGGAAGTCAAACCCTCGGCGCTCCGGTGTCAATGTCACTGCCTCGCCGACCGCGGTGTGAGACGAGGGGCACGGGGGTGAAGAGGTCAACTTCCCATGCAAGACCAAAATCAATAATGAATCCCACAAAGTATTGTGTGTGTGTGTGTGTGTGTGTGTGTGTGTGTGTGTGTGTGTGTGTGTGTGTGTGTGTGTCTGTGTGTGTGTGTGTATCTAAAGCCTGATATCTCTTCTTCCTCTGAGCCACAGAGCTCTATTAAAAACACATCAGTGAGCCTCATTGTTGTTTCTACATCACCATGAACACACACACTGTAGTTTATTCTGACACACACACATACACACACACACACACACACACACCGTCCTGCTGCCACAAATACTCACTAGAGCACCTAACCCGCTGAAAATAGTCCCAAAACAAAATGCCCTTTTGTTTGTTTGATAAACAGTGGCCAGCTGTTAAAAGATGAAACTAAATATTTAGTCAGAAGGAGCCGATGGGCTTCAGAGAGCCTCAGACAGGCCGGAGAATCCTTGAGATGAGCCCCAGAGCTTCTCAGCCACGGAGCCCTTCAACAGGCCTCAAACCCACACGGCCTCGTTTCCGCGGCAACGGTTGAGTCACTCATTGAGAGGGAGCTGCTGAGAGGATGATGTAAACATGCTTTAGGTGACTTAACCGAGTGTAATCATGACGGAGGCCCGAGTGAGGTAATTCTGGCTTTATTTATTTAGTTTCACGTTCCCATATTAAACATCACAAATCAACGCCGACTGCGTTGCTAATGCTTGGAATTTTAATCATCAGGTTGTTCAGGATCGGCAAGTACGAGACCCAGCTCCCTCCTCCTCTGCAGGAGTCCTCTGATGTCTTTACCTCGACCGCGGCGGTAAAGCTGCTAATCTGCAGAACCACAGCAGCTGCCCGTAGTAACGTCTTGTTTTTGGCCACAAGCGGGTGAACAGAGCTAATTGTCCTCGTATAAAATGCAAATGGCTTCTTCATTTGCATGTTAAAGTAAAAAGAATAAACCGGACACAGTGGGACAAAAACACAGTTATCATTCGTCAGCTTCACCTTTTTTAAATCCTTCTTTTATTAAATTAGGATCCAACTACATAAAACATGTACAACAGGATTTCATTGCTTTTTTTATTGAAGTTTGAATATTGTTTTTTTTTTGTTATAAATATCCTGTGAGCTTTTGCCGAGCTGCAGTCATACAAACAAAGGACAAACATTTGTGGATGGCATCTAAATTCCATGCATGAGGTATCCACTCAGACAAAAAGAAGTCTGGTTGTATAGAAGTCAAAGCTTCATGTGTTAAAGCTGCATTCTCTCTCCTGACCACCAGGGGGCGACTCCTCTGGTTGTATAGAAGTCAAAGCTTCATGTGTTAAAGCTGCATTCTCTCTCCTGACCACCAGGGGGCGACTCCTCTGGTTGTATAGAAGTCAAAGCTTCATGTGTTAAAGCTGCATTCTCTCTCCTGACCACCAGGGGCGACTCCTCTGGTTGTATAGAAGTCAAAGCTTCATGTGTTAAAGCTGCATTCTCTCTCCTGACCACCAGGGGGCGACTCCTCTGGTTGTATAGAAGTCAAAGCTTCATGTGTTAAAGCTGCATTCTCTCTCCTGACCACCAGGGGGCGACTCCTCTGGTTGTATAGAAGTCTATAGAAAATGACTCTACTTCTCTCTTGATTTATTCCTCAGTAAACATTGTAAACATGAGTTTATGTCTCAATCTCTAGTTTCAAGTCTTCTTCAATACAGCATGATGTTCATTTAGTAAATTATGGTCCATTTAGAGTCAGACAGACCATAAAGCAGGGGATGCTTTAGGGGCGGGGCTACAAGGTGATTGACAGGTCTCTCTACCAGAGTCGTATACAGCGTCTCTACGTCCTCCTCAGTCCTAATATGGTCACTTCCTGTTCACTGGTTGCAAAAAAACAAGATGGCGACGTCCAAAATGCTGAACTCGAGGCTTCAAAACATCAGTCCACAAACCGATGACGACTACGTCCACTTCTCATATGACGCCTGTGGCAACAAGAGATAATCCTTTTTACAGATTTGTCTGGTATCAAGAAAATAAGTCAAACAGTAGTTTTATGTACTTTGCAGTTTGGTTTCCAATACGAATGCATTCTGCTGGCCAAAGGTTTCTTTCGGGAGCGCGTTAAAGTGCAATGCATCACACATCTCCGCGTCACCACCCTGCTGTAGAGCATGTCAGTGATCCAGCTGTGAGCCTTCAGGTGCAGACCGCTGCACGAAGCCACGGAGTCCAAACACCGTCTGACAGCAGACAGATGAGCAGCTTCAGGTGGGATCACTTCTTCAAACGGAAGGGGGGTTTTGTTGCTCCTCTGCTCAGAAATGGGTTTTGTTCTGAGAGCAATCAGCAGAGCGGCTCTGTGATAAGACGGCTTAGTGGCACGTGAAGATGTCGCCGCTGATAACGCGATGCCTCTGTAACGAGCCGTCGCACAGCGGGGGGGCAGGAGGCCCCCATCCTGCCTCCTCTTGGGCCTCGGGAAATTAATCTGACTCGGTGTCTCTGTCGTTTAGTTTAACTACACGAGAGGAGAGCGGCTTCTTGCTCGGCAACTGATAAGGAAAGATTGTTTTTAAGGGTAATGAAAGAGGGGGGGTGGGGTGGGATGGGGGGTAGGTGTGTGGGGGGGGTTGGATCCTGAAGGTGGAGATCACTACACTCATACAGGTTGTTTCAGTAACTTATCAGGCACAAAAAAAAAAAAAAACAGTTAGGTATTTAGTAATTTAATTTAATTTAATTTTGTTTATTAAATAATATTTTGATTTATTTTGATTTTATTTATTTTTCTAACATTTTAGTTTAATTTAATTATTTGTATTTTTATTTGTATTTTTATTTAATTTAGTATTTATTTATTTTATATAACATTTAGGTATTTTATTTATTTATTTTTATTATTTAGTTTAATACATTTCGGTATTTAGTTTCTCGAATGTGAGGATTTGCTTCTTTTCTATTTAGCGTCAATTGAGCCGCTTAAGTTATTCATCTACGAAATAAACATCAAGCAACAATGCAATTCAGAGGGCTTTTCCATAAGAATCTTTACATAAGAGGAGAAAGCACAAGAAAGTACAAAAAGAAGATTCTTATTAGAAAAATAAGAATAAAATGCAGGAGAAAAATCTGCTAAAATCTGCAGTGAGATATCTCAATAAATAGCCCCAAATTTGATTTATGTATGCGTACATTGTTGAACAAATTATTTAAATAATTATTACTTTCAGCTTTAGATGCAACAGTTGAAATCACATTAAAATTCCACCCAAAAGTAACTGAAACCTGCAGAAATGTGCACGAGGAGCTGTTGATCCTCGCTGGGATTAGCGGCGCGTTTGATTCATTGTCAACACAAAACCAAAAAGCTGAATGGGTCTTTTAAAATTCTCATTGCGTAATCTGCATTGTGCGGTTTAAAAACTGCATATCTGCAGAGACGAATGGCGTGTTTGTGTTTTGTTCAGCCGGTTCATGACTCAGCAGCTGAGTCATGAGAAGGGAACTCCTACTGGATGAAACTGGCTACGGGAAACACCCCGACTCCAACTCCTCTCTTCAACATTTATCCACATGCAGCGCAGGTCTCAGTCGGCCTGAAGCTAAGAGAGTCTACGGTTTGTTTACCTGCAGACCACATTGGTGGGAGGTTTACAAAACTACGAGTCACGATTCAGTCTTCAACTGTGGGAAGTTATCACAGCGACAGTCATTCGATCATCTCCTAAAGAAATCTACAGGTTCTGAATACAAGGATATGAAGGGGTTAATTTGCAAATATCTCTGTTTTTATTTGTTTTCCTAAATCCTGTTATCTTGTGTGCAATACAGGGAATATTGCCGGACTTGAACTTGGAATGTTGCGTTGCCGGATGGCGTTGCAGCAAAACCATCTAACAGGAATTTAGTGAAAATAATATCTGATCTTATCTTATCTGATCTTATCTTAACTGGTCTTATCTCAACTCGTCTTATCTTATCTTAACATGTCTTATCTTATCTGTCACGTCACGTCTCGTATTTCTATTCTATCTCTTGATCTATTGATCTATTGTTCTATACCAGCAGACCTGCCAACATGCATTATTTACAGTTAAATCTCTTTCCTTGCAGTTTGAAATAAAAAAAACATGATGGAAACTTGCTGTTTTCTTTAATAATACATAACAAAGTAAAACAAAGTCATTGTTGTTGTATTTAACTTAGTCCCTCCCCCTGTACTGCACATGTTGCATTTTGGGTTAGAAACAAAGATAAATAATAAAGTTAGGGTTAATAAAACCTAAACTAAACCTAAAAACTGAAAAGCAGCCCAGAAATCTCACAGATGCGACAGTAGATCGTTTAGTTTCTACAAACTAATGAGAGTTTATCCTCTTCCTCTCGAGGACGACCGATCTCTGGAGTAGCTGCTTGGTTACTTCCTGTTCGGTTTTCACGTCACTCCGCCCTGCTCTTCGTCAACCTTTTGTCCCCTTGAGCTGATTTCCTGTCATCATAAGTTTGCTCGAAGGATCTCTTCTGCCGCCCCGCTGAGACGTTAGCGTCCATCAGAAGGCCGTCCAGCGTTTACAGAACGGAGCAAAACTCACGTGGCTGGAGGTTATTGCAATAATTGACGTGTTGAATCCCGATTTGATGGATGAAGTAGAAAGATCCCATGTTTCTTTTCGTAAAGTTTTACTCAAAAGTATCCGCTCCTCTGGCTCTGACCCAGTTCGTTGAGCGGCTAAGTGGGTTTCTCTGTTTTTGGTTTGCTCTTCTCTCGTCTCCTCAACCGGCTGAGAACGAATCTAGTGATGAAATGTCATAGAACTGTTTATTCTATCTATTTGTTTGCTCCGTCGAGTTAAAGAAAAACAAGAATGACACTAAATTTGATGTTTGCAGAGGAGAAAGGAAGCCAGGCTTTCTACAAAGAGTTTTACGGAAATCTCAAATTCAATCAAGTGTAATCGTCAAATCACAAAAAGAAATCATTTGTTTATTTACAGTCAATATTCTCCCCAAAAAAAATCATGCTGGATTTGAACAAAAGTACATTTTATTTAAAGTTTTAATAACACTTCAAGTTACATTGAATTTTGTACTTCATTTAACCATTAATATTAAAATGACAGTATCATAGTAATGCATTGTTTTATGACTATTTTCATTGTTGTTTAATCTGCTGATTATTCTTTCCATTAATCGATTGATTGTTGGGTTTGTAAAAATTGGGAAAAAGGGAGAAATTGCATCACACTTAGAGCCCAATGTGACACCTTCATGGTGTTTGTTGAGTCCAAACCTCAATATTATTACATATTAATAATATCAATACATTAACATTATGAAAATCATTTTAAGGAAATCTTCACATTTTAGAAGCTCAAACCATGAAATGTTACCGCATATTATCAAAACAGCTATTTAATTTTCTGTCCATTGATTGATCGACCAAAGTGGCATGAGAAGAAAGTACAAGTACCTCAAATGTGTACTTGGTGCGTTATCGATCTGTGGCGTGCCCCTTTAAATCTTTATATTAATAACTGCTTAAAGAACGCGCATTGGTGCAAACAAACTAATTCCTGGACGGCTTCTTGAAGTCTGTGAGTCGTCCTCTGCAGACTCAGACTGTCTCAGAGGTAAACCACGCAGCCGATGACTCAACATTCAGGCTTCCCCCTCCGTCTCGTCTCCCCTCAAACATCTCAGGACGGATCTCTGCAGAGCTGCGAACACACCGACGCCACGAATCAGGGAAAATGTCATTTATGTAACGCTGTAAATAGTAATTACTGCCGTGACTCCAAACAAGAAAGGTTGCTGCACATCCACGTCAGTTTTATATCCGGTTCTCACGCATGATTGAGATTAACTGTTAAGCTGTTAAACATTCACAGTTCACAGATTTACCTGGAAATGTTAAAAACAAGTCATTCTGATTTCATTGTATTGCGGTTGGATAAATGCAACTGGCTATTTAGTGGAAGGTCCCCAACATATTCAGCTTCGGGAATGTTAGTATTGCTATAAACTAAAGTCTGTTTGGGAGAAAACAAATCAAACATCCTTTGAGCCATCCAGCTTCATAAAACGCCTTTTGATTTATTGAATATTAGAGGAACATTTCTCTTTCATCCGGCTCTCTCGTAGATAATATTTTGGTGTACTGTCTACAAAATTCAGGTAATCCTGATGAAAGCACAAAAAGGACGGCAGCTTGCAATGTCATATTTTTTGTTATGACACTCTTTCATGCACATCTAGGCCTTCGCTGCAGTGTGGGAGTTTCTTGCAGAGGAAGTTGAGTTGTGATTAACATAAACAAATCTTTGCCTAAAGCAGGTGTTCCCAAACTTTTGGAATATAACTAAACTAGGACAAAAATACAGTCTTTTTTTTGTCGCTTAAAGAGGGGTCGCTTACAGCTCCCGTTTTATATCGAGGTTCACCCTCACGGCTCTTTAGGCTGTTTTCAGGGGAGAAAGCTGTGAAAAGCCACTGTACTATACCTGCTCAGCAGCAAACAGGAGACAGACACGGTTAGCAACTAACCTGGGAACATAGTGGAGCATTTAGCAGCTAACGAGACAGAAATTTGGTGGTGGAGACCAAAAACGGAGCTAAAAGAGAGAGAATATTGGACTTCCATTCATCAGTTGACACGAACATGATCCTGTTACTCTGTAACTGGATGTGTAAATAAGCAGTGGGTTCGCTAACAGTTTTTGCTGTGGTATGTGAATATTGTGTTCATATCAACCCAAGTAAACTCATTTATTGCAGGTTTAAGCTCTACTTTCAGGGAAAAATCACTTGCATTCTCAGTTGTGAAAAGTGTGTTGCATTAATATGACCACATGAATCCCTGCTGCAGCATAACTGCATATTTTACCCTTTTTCTTTTTTAATATGATGATTTCAGTGTTCAGTACTTTGGCACAGTGATGCTTTGAGCTAAATGCTAACATGCTCACAGTGTCGATGCTTATCATGCTGATGTTTAGCAGGTATAAATCCATAATATTTTGTCATAAACCAAAGTATTGGATAAATTGAAAACGTTGACCTGATGTCATAGGATCACCAAAGTCATAATGATTCATCCTCTGGGGACCATGAATGTCCGTGCAAAGCTTCATGTGAACCCAACAAATAGTTATCTGCATATATCAAAGTGGTGGACTGACATTATTATAATGTCTAAATAAAAATCCTGCAGCGTGGAAACCAACGACCTCATCGCCACAAAGACAAACGATATAGTTCATAACCGTTCCTCCTTTATTCCCATCAGCAAACGTGGTCGTTTAATACGTCACCGCCTCTTCTTTTCTTTTTTTTTTTTTTTTTAATCCTCCCGTAGTGAAGCGCCCTCGATGACTTGTAGCTGAGAAGAGCAACATATGCTCCCTAGTAACGTAGCAGGTGCTCTTCCCAGTGCATGCGGCGAAGCAGACTTTTCTCTGGCGTGTTGGTCTTCAGAGTCTTCCTCCCCCACATCGTAATGCAGAGGATTTTTTTTTTTTATTTATTTTTATGCCTCCGCCCCATCAGCTCTGCATTTTGTGCTGAATTGCAGTAACAGTAGCTTCCACTAACTATCGTCGCTTCACCTCATGAGTGTTTTGTGTGTGTGTGTGTGTGTGTGTGTGTGTGTGTGTGTGTGTGTGTGTGTGTGTGTGTGTGTGTGTGTGATGAGGGGGACCAGGTTATGCTGCCTGAAGGGGCCTCTCCCTCTCCTCTGAAGGCATCTGGTGCCCGGTCGGAGAGCATTATGACGCCTGATGAAATCACAGCTGACATTTTGAAAACAGTAGATGAAGCGTGGCGACTGAAGGATTACTCTTCGGCTCGGAGGCAAAAAAAAAAAAAAACACACGCAGAGATTTTTCTTTCTTTCGGTCTCTCCAATCTCCTCCCTCCTGCATCAGCGACCTTTTCCTGGCTGGTGATGCACGCGTGTCGCAAATCAGAGATTACAATCCGGAGGAACGTGGAACATTGTTTTTGCTGTTAGAATATTCAATGTCGTCCTGCATGCTGCATTTTCCAAACACGACCGCACTGATCCGCTTGCGATAACGGCAGATGAATATTTCACCGTCGCAGAATGTGGAATGTGGGTCGCAACGAGGAAGCGAGGCCTTGCGGGGAGGGTGGGAGGGGGGGGGGGGGAAAGCGCCATAAATATCCCTCTCTCCCTATCTGGTTTTAATGTTTTTTGCTTTATTAGGGGCTGTGTGTCGGTGCAGCTCACGGTAACGGGTCCTCAGAAGAGCCCGAGGCGAGGTGTTGCTTCATCTGCAGTGTGGAGAGGAATTTCTGCCTTCTTGCGTTTCACCAGGCGTTGTGGGGTTCCTCTGAACGACGGTGAAATGCGTAAAGACTCGTGCTGTGCTTGTGTGTGTGTGTGTGTGTGTGTGTGTGTGTGTGTGTGTTCTAGTGTTGGAAAGAAAAGAAAAGAAAAGAAAAAGACCTCCTCCTCCGACAGTGCTGCACGCTGGGAGCACAAAACGGTTTAGTCACAGCTCTTTTTATGGAGGTGAAACTCACGACGCCTGCAGGAGGTAGATTTCCTATGAAAACCTACCTCATTAGTTAATGAGATGAAGGGACATTAATTGCCTTGGTACGCATTAATCTTTGCAGTTCAACGTCAGGAAGGTTTACCGTAACATTTAGCCTAAATCCAGAGCGTATGGGACCGGGTATCCCGACGGCTCATCTGAACCCCTGAAGGTACGGAAGGTCAAAGTGGACCTTCCGGGTTCTGTCCGAGCCGTAGCAGGTTAAAGGTCACCAAGATGGAAAAATTTCCCCAAAAATTCATAATTTTTTTATGCTAACGAAACATAGCTTGTTTATAAGAAGTACACATAGTTGTTGTAACGCTTGGTTTGTGAACTACAGTTTTGAAGCTTTGAGTTCGGCATATCGGCCGTCGCCATCTTGTTTTTTTGCAACCAGTGAACAGGAAGTGACCGTATTTGGACTGAGGAGGAGGAGCGACGTAGAGACGCTGGTAGAGACCTGTCAATCACAGGAGGGATATTGTGCAGCTTTAACTTAGTTATTTGTTTATTGTTTAGAATATATACGGACTGGGAGCTCGGGAACTGATTCAACTATTTTTCAAGAAGGCGGTTAAAAGAAACCCCGAAGAAGAGAAGCGTTGCCTCGTGCTGCTGTGTGAGCGACGTGGAAGTTAAACTAAATCACTGGATGGCCGGATAACACTGAGAACACACACTCATACACATGTATACACACACACACACACACGTATACACACACACACACATGTATACACACACACACGCGCACACACACACACACACACACACACACACACACACACACACACACACACACACGTATACACACACACACACATGTATACACATACACACACACATACACATGTATACACATGAATACACATGTATACACACACACACATGTATACACACACACATACACATGAATACACACACTCATACACATACATACACATGAATACACACACACACATGTATACACACACACATACACATGAATACACACACACATACACGTGTATACACACACACACACACACGTGTATACACACACACACACACACTCATACACATGTATACACACACACATACACATGAATACACATACACACACACACACACACACTCATACACATCTATACACACACACACATACACACATGTATAGACACACACACATCATACACATGTATTACCATGTATACACACACACACAACACTCATACACATTATAACACCTCATACACACGTACCACACACACACACACACCTTTAGCTGTCACACTTCCACATCTTGCTGTTATCTCTCTGTCTGTTACCGGTACACGTAAAACCACATTCCCCTCGTAGGAATGCGGCCCGGTGTCGTTGTCGGTGCCCTCCGTCCCTTCCTCTGACATGCACGTGGTTATTAGAGGGTTATTAGAGGGTTATTAGAGGGTTATTAGAGGGTTATTAAAGGCCTCACCCTTTGGCCTCATGACTCAGAAACAAAGACGCGACACACCTCCGTGTGCGACGCGCTCTCTCTTCGAGCCTCCTGTAACAATTCACGCCACGAATCAATTCAGTTTCGTTATTATTTCCAGTCATTGCAGCGATGTAAAGTAATTACCCTCCTCCTGCTGTTCGGTAATTACTGTGATGAGAAGTGTTGACTGTTTCCTGGAAGCCTGCGGACTTCAGCTACTCCAATATTTACTAATTATTACGTGACATGATTAGTGTTCGTAATGGCATCTGGCAGTTTAAAACGTATTCGGATCTTTTACCTAAATTTTACCACAATTTAAACGATATTAAATGTATTTGTTCAGCTCGTGGTAGTGCACAAGAAAAGTAAACACGAAGATCCACAATCAGAACTCTATTTAGATTCCATGACTGAAAAGGATTAAATCTTATTTTACCTGCTCAAAATAAGCTATATTATAAATAAAATATAAAAAGAAATATATTATATATATAATATATGTGATACACACACACACACACACACATATATATATATATATATATATAAAAGAATAATATATATATATATATATATATATATATATATATATATATATATATTATATATATATAATATATATATATATAATAATAATAATAATAATAATAATAATAATAATATATATATATATATATATATATATAATATATATTATATATATATATATTATTATCATTATTATTATATATATGAATATATATATATATTATTATATATATATTATATATATATGATATATATATAATAATATATAATATATATATATATATAATATATATATATATATATATTATTATATATATAATATATATATGTATATATATTATATATAATATATATATATATATATATATAAAAAATAAGCTACCTATCAAAACATAAATAAACAGATGATGTGCCACTTCATATAATCTAATTATACTTTCACATTTTCTTCAGCTTGACTCCGACCACTGAGACACATGTCTGCCTTAAAGTAACAAACCTGATGCCTGAAATCTACTTTCCTTCTGTATTCCTCGTCCTCTAACCAAAAAACAAACAACTTTTGTAAATGTTCCGGTAATGCGGTAAAAACGTGACAGTAATCGAGTAATATCACATTTTAAATACTTCTAAATAAAGGTAACACACTTAGAGGTGTATGTGTGTTTGTGACAGCATGCCACCGAGCCTCTGTGTGTGTGTGTGTGTGTGTGAATATATATATATGTGTGTGTATTTATGTGTGTATTACTATAACAGAGCGCCTTGGTTAAGTGCTGGCAGGGATTCAGAGGATCTCCCAAGGCGGCCATTAGCCAGATGCACACAGGGAGGAAACATCAGAGGCTGAATGCCACGACATCTTTTATACACATGTCAGCAGCATCAGATAGGAGGGGCCGAGTGTGTGTGTGTGTGTGTGTGTGTGTGTGTGTGTGTGTGCGTGTGTGTGTGTGTGTGTGCGTCGGAACGTATAGATCTATTTTTGATTTGATGCCAGGCTCGCCATTATTTATGGAAGAGGATGAAGAACTTGGAGTTGATGCTCTTTACGTTGGGTGTTGATTGACACCCACTGCTGTGAGTCATCTCCGACATCAGTCATCTTGAAGCACAGACGTTATATGAGAAGTGGACGTGGTCGTCATGACGTCACCAGGTGGTTTGTGGACGTTTTGAAGCCTTGAGGTCCGCATTTTGTTTTTTTAGCAACCATTAAACAGGAAGTGACCATATTAGGACTGAGGAGGATGTAGAGACGCTGTATACTCTCTGGTGTCGACCTGTCAATCACCCTGTAGCCCCGCCCCTAAAGCATCCCCTGCTTTATGGTCTGTTTGACTCTAAATGGACCATAATTTACTAAATGAACATCATGCTGTATTGAAGAAGACTTGAAACTAGAGATTGAGACATAAACTCATGTTTACAATGTTTACTGAGGGAATAAATCAAGAGAGAAGTAGAGTCATTTTCTATAGACTTCTATACAACCAGAGGAGTCGCCCCCTGGTGGTCAGGAGAGAGAATGCAGCTTTAACACATGAAGCTTTGACTTCTATACAACCAGAGGAGTCGCCCCCTGGTGGTCAGGAGAGAATGCAGCTTTAACACATGAAGCTTTGACTTCTATACAACCAGAGGAGTCGCCCCCTGGTGGTCAGGAGAGAATGCAGCTTTAACACATGAAGCTTTGACTTCTATACAACCAGAGGAGTCGCCCCCTGGTGGTCAGGAGAGAGAATGCAGCTTTAACACATGAAGCTTTGACTTCTATACAACCAGAGGAGTCGCCCCCTGGTGGTCAGGAGAGAGAATGCAGCTTTAACACATGAAGCTTTGACTTCTATACAACCAGAGGAGTCGCCCCCTGGTGGTCAGGAGAGAGAATGCAGGCTTTGCTATACAACCAAGAGTCCCCCCTCAAAAAATCAGCTAACACATGAAGCTTTGACTTCTATACAACCAGAGGAGTCGCCCCCTGGTGGTCAGGAGAGAGAATGCAGCTTTAACACATGAAGCTTTGACTTCTATACAACCAGAGGAGTCGCCCCCTGGTGGTCAGGAGAGAGAATGCAGCTTTAACACATGAAGCTTTGACTTCTATACAACCAGAGGAGTCGCCCCCTGGTGGTCAGGAGAGAGAATGCAGCTTTAACACATGAAGCTTTGACTTCTATACAACCAGAGGAGTCGCCCCCTGGTGGTCAGGAGAGAGAATGCAGCTTTAACACATGAAGCTTTGACTTCTATACAACCAGAGGAGTCGCCCCCTGGTGGTCAGGAGAGAGAATGCAGCTTTAACACATGAAGCTTTGACTTCTATACAACCAGAGGAGTCGCCCCCTGGTGGTCAGGAGAGAGAATGCAGCTTTAACACATGAAGCTTTGACTTCTATACAACCAGAGGAGTCGCCCCCTGGTGGTCAGGAGAGAGAATGCAGCTTTAACACATGAAGCTTTGACTTCTATACAACCAGAGGAGTCGCCCCCTGGTGGTCAGGAGAGAGAATGCAGCTTTAACACATGAAGCTTTGACTTCTATACAACCAGAGGAGTCGCCCCCTGGTGGTCAGGAGAGAGAATGCAGCTTTAACACATGAAGCTTTGACTTCTATACAACCAGAGGAGTCGC
>JACSYO010000505.1:7500-15000 GCA_016806645.1 Ophiodon elongatus | reverse complement strand
ATATATATATATTTATTTATATATATATATATATATATATATATGAAAATCTAATATATCTAATATATATATATATATATATATATTAGATATATTATAATTATATAATGAATATTATATATTATATATATATAATTATTGATGCATTAATATGTTGAAAAGTTGGAGCTCATTCAAATTACTTTATATACTGCTAGTTTAATCTATTAAAATATATATCATATATCATTTATTAGTTGGTTTTACTTTGAATCAATAATCTGAATCATATCGTGGAGTAAAAAGAACAATATTTCCCTCTGAGATGTAACGAGGTACAAGTATAAAGTAGCATAAAATGGAAATACTCAAGTAAAGTACCTCAGAATTGATCAATTGATAATTTGAGTGATTTTTCAAGCAGAAACGTCTTAATTCAAAGGTAATATTTTGGGTTTTGGGGGCGTTAGTGAGACAAAACAAGATACATAAAACAACAAATCAATGAAAAGATGATCAGCTGGATTAACTGATAATAGAAGTATTTGTTGCAGTACTCTGCCCTCCCTACTCTTACTTACGACTGTATTTTTAGCCATACTGAAATATTGATACCTTCAAACCATGAAGCATTAAAGTTTCAGTTAGAGCTGCCTGAATCCGTCCTCAGTCTTTTAAGAAAACATTCAAATCTGATCCCAGTTCTTCCTCATTATTCATTCCTTCGTCACCAGTCGGGAGATCAGCTGGTTCAAACGTGTATATAAACTTTAATTATCAGCATTTAAAGTAAACATTTGGAAATGTAGCATCAAATCAAGCTGGTGAGTCCTAATAACTTTGAATCTTAATCTGATTATCATGACAAAATAAATCACTTTTTCCACTGTGAAGTCTCATAATCAATATTAATTATTAATATTTAGTACACTTTTATTTTATAATTAACTGTTGTTTAATTTTCACTTTCAGTTTACTAAATGTCAGATTCATTTTGTGACTTAACTCATGAAATTAAGTTATTTAAGACCATTGTTTGCTTGTTTACTTCCCAGCATGCATTGCATTTGGCAAGGCAAGTTTATTTATTCAGCACATTTCAGCAACAAAGCGCTTTACATAAAAACATCAAAAGACAAAGTGCAAAAGAAATAAAAAGATAATATAAATAAAATAATAAAATAGAAAATAAAAACAAGCAAATATATAATAATACAGGTATAAAATATAATAACACATCAAAAGACAAAGGGCAAAAGAAATAAAAAGATAATGTACGGAAAATAAAAAATTGAAAATAAAAACAAGCAAATATATAATAATACAGGTATAAAATATAATAAAACAGCAAAAGACAAAGGGCAAAAGAAATAAAAAGATAATGTAAATAAAATAAAAAAATAGAAAATAAAAACAAGTAAATATATAATAATACAGGTATAAAATATAATAAAACATCAAAAGACAAAGGGCAAAAGAAATAAAAAGATAATGTAAATAAAATAAAAAAATAGAAAATAAAAACAAGCAAATATATAATAATACAGGTATAAAATATAATAAAACATCAAAAGACAAAGTGCAAAAGAAATAAAAAGATAATGTAAATAAAATAAAAAAATAGAAAATAAAAACAAGTAAATATATAATAATACAGGTATAAAATATAATAAAACAGTGCATTAAAGGAAATGACTTAATAAAAGGCAAACAGAAAATAATATGTTGTTTTTAGCCAATCTCATTTACAAACGGAGAATCTCAAGTGAGATTAAGTTAACAGAAGTCAAGCCAAACAAAACATTTTGCCTTGAAATTTTGATTTTTCTCAGCAAATGTTTTACAAGATTCAGTTTGAGTCGCTCTCTTAATGGTTCCATCTTTCTCTCCAGAAAAATAATTTATAGAAATATTAAGCACAGACGGCTACGCTTTCCGATTGGTGGATGTTTCGCCTTTTTTATTTACAGACAATTACCGTATTCTGAGCTATATTTAAGTCCCAGGAGGTGGAAAGTGAATCTTCGGAGGCTTTAAAAAGGATTGCACGACCTCCTGCGGTAGATTTTATTCTTTATTTTTCAGGGCTTCGCTCTGTTTTGTTGCCTTGTCAATCGTTGCGGCCTACGGGGTTTGGGAGATGGGGGGGGGGGGCTAAGGTACTCCGGGTGAATCTGGAATGAGTCTGACCATTTTTATTGTATCGGGCCGAGAAAAAGCCGTGGGATTTAGTGCTCCTCGAGAAGAAAGAGAGAGAGAGCCGGACCTGGACGCTCGAAAACTTTTGGCTGTGAGCAGCATTTAGATTTTGGCTGGAGAGGCTCGAGCCCCGGGACGTGTTTTTGTTATCTCGTGTTGTGTTGAAGCTGCTTACTATGCAGCGTGTGCTCTGCATGGACACCAGCGTCAAGGTGGTCCGCTGTAAAGAGCACAAGGCTGAATGTCGTCGTCTTGAGTGGATCCACACACACACACACACACACACACACACACACACAAAGAAATATTTTCTTTGCAAACAGATTGTTGAGACGGAGCCGAATGTTTTGTTGCCGGATAATTTTGTCTGAATAATGTTGAAGTACACATTTTAATATCTACTAGCAATTCCTCTTTTTGACCGTTTTCTTTCTCAGCTGGCATTGTGTGCTGAAACTCAATCATCCACTCCGAGAATGATTGCGCAATAACCAAAAAATACGATTTAAACCTGTTTAAATTGGGCAAATTTGTCTTTGAGGTCCAACTGAAATTAAACTGCATGATTTTTCTTCCTGCTTCAGGATTCAGATCTGCTCTGTAAATTAATAAAATGTCCTGCACTCTCTCTTGTGAAAGAAATCAGAACCCGAAATGAAGAAATTTAAATAATAATAATAAAATTAAATAACAATGTAATATTATTTCAAATAATAAAGGTGCTAACTAGAACCATTTAGGGTTCTTTGGCTGGTCCCCATCGGAGGAACCTTCTTGGCTCTTGGTAGAACCTTTTGTAAAGGTTCCACCTTGAACTCTTTTAGGGGATTTTACCTAGAACCCAACATTAAGGGTTTTACTTAGAACCATGAGAGGTTCTACAGAGAACCCTTCCGCGATATATAACGGTTCCACCCAGAACCCTCTGTGGAGGTTTTATTCAGAACCTTTCCACCTTCTGAGGGTGAAGAGGTCAAAACTATAGCAACACTTGTATTTAATAGTACAACAGGAATCCACCCAGAGGGTTCTACTGAGACGCCTTTTATTTTACAAGGGTTTCATCTAGAACCAACTCAGGGGGTTCTTTCAAGACCCTTTTATAGTCCAAAGGTTTGATATAGAACCAACTCAGGGGGTTCTTTTAAGACCCCTTTTATAGTCAAAGGGTTTCAGCTAGAACCAAATCAGGAAGTTCTACCAAGATCCTTTTTTTATCTCTATTGGTTTCATCTAGAACCCACTCAGGGGGTTCTTTCAAGACCCTTTTATGGTGAGAGGGTTTCAGCTAGAACAAATCAGGAAGTTCTACCAAGATCCTTTTTTTATCTCTATTGGTTTCATCTAGAACCCACTCAGGGGGTTCTTTCAAGACCCTTTTATGGTGAGAGGGTTTCAGCTAGAACCAAATCAGGAAGTTCTACCAAGATCCTTTTTATAGTCAAAGGGTTTCATCTAGAACCAACTCAGGGGGTTCTTTCAAGACCCCTTTTATAGTCAAAGGGTTTCAGCTAAAACCAACCCAGGAAGTTCTACCAAGATCCTTTTTTCCTCTCCATTGGTTTCATCTAGAACCCATCCGAGGTTCCTCAGCTCAACCCACAAGCTCCTGGTTTCCAATCACACTTATTTGGTCTGGGAGGATGTTTGTAGAACTCTTCCTTCCAAAAAGGGACGTTTTTGAGGCACAGATACGAAAGTGGTATCAATCTCATCACGAAACTCTCAGCTAGAAACTGAATACGGTATCATTTTCTGTCGAGCCGTAAAATCCTTCATGTAGTGCACCGTGACTATATATACTATACTATATATACTATATATACTATACTATATACTATACTATACTATATACTATACTATACTATGTCGGTGACCGTCTGCAGTTTAAACATCTAGCTCTGTGTTAATTGAAAGCTGGTTTTCCTGTTTTATATTCAAGGTTTGATCAAAATGCTCAAAATAGAAACAATCTATGAATAAAATATGGTTGAAAAAAGATATTTTATGTCTTTCATGTGCAAAAAGGCATCAACACTCGAGAACCTTATCTTTATTACACGTGCACGGATTTACGTTCTTTCTGAGACGGGATCTTCTCCAAAGGCTGCTCGAGGATTTCTCATTCCACCCCCCACGCCTCGCGGTCGCTGGAGTGGAGCGGCACATGACCTTGAAACCAAAAGAAGGTGTGTGTGTGTGTGTGTGTGTGTGTGTGTGAATGCAAACAGAAGAGAGGAAGATACATATCTCATCTTCTGCCGTCCGTGACAAATGAAAAGCCCGGCCACCGACGTCGCTCCCGAGGAAGGACTCCACTTTACTCCGCCGTCTTTCCACGTTTGATCCATCCATCCTCTCCGTCGCTGTGCCTGCAACACCTGCTGCCATGGCAACCACAACCTAGAGAGAGAGAGAGAGAGAGAGAGAGAGAGAGAGAGAGAGAGAGAGGCATGCTGGGTAATCTGACTTCACCTGGAACATTTCTCCTCGGGGATTTTTCCGTCCTTGAACCATTTCTTTCCCCCTCATCATATACCGATCCCGCCTCCTTGAGATGGACTGAATCACATATTTAATGCATCCGACCCGTTCGAAATCCAAACCCCACTTATTGTAATAATGCAGTCAAAGTGCATCATATCCTTCTGGCGTGGCAATAAAACAAGACTGCTTCTGCTTCTGGGTTAAAAGGGCGTTCTGCAGACTGAATATATACAATAAATACAGCAAAGCAGACGAAGATAATGTCTTCCTCGGGTCTGTGGTCTCCCGCCGCTCGTCCAGACAAACGCATCGTTGCCGCTGTATTGATCGGTGCTCGTGGCAGAAAGGCTTGCAGGGAAAATAATAATAATAATAATAATAATAACGGCAGAATTGAATAGTTTGAGCGAGAGCTGTGGCATCTCAGAGGCCCGGACAGTTTGTGTTTTTTTATTTTTTTAAATAGTTTTTTTTAGGAAATTAATGCTAAAAATAAAATCAACAATGCATTTAGAGCACCTTGTGAGGAGAGTAGTAGTATAATAGTAGGCAAGGATGCAAGGCAAGTTTATTTGTAGAGCACATTTCAACAACGAGGCAATTCAAAGTGCTTCACATAAAACCTTTTAAAAGCATCAAAACATAACGCAAAAGAAAATTAAATTTAAAAACAATTAAGAACATTCATTTAAACTTTAAAAACAGTCAGTAAAACATTAAAAAGCTAAAAAATAGAATAAAAGTTGCGGTGCAGTTTAAGAAATAAAATACAGTAGTGAAATGCAGAAATTGATTAATATCCTTGAATCTGGTTCAATTAGTAGTGGTATTAAATGTTGTAGAAATACTTAAAAAATGTATGTATTCACAAATATTCTAAAATATATAATGTATAAATATAGATAATAATGTTTGGGGTCTAAATGTAGATCCTGATTATGACTTGTTTCCTCTATAGCTGCTTGTGTGTGTGTACTTTTATTAACTCTGGCTTCATTTAAATATCTCAGTAGAAGCATAGTAAAGTATATTTTAGAGGTTGCACTGCTGATTGTTGTACACTTGGCTAATATACATACATTATAGTTTCGCACATTTAATATTTACCAGTTATTGTAGAGAGATTGAGTCCAACAGAGTCGAGGAAATATGAGCATTTATACTGTTTGCTTTCATTGTTTCACATCCAGCCTTCAACTATACCTGCGAAAAATAATGCGCCTTAATGCGTAGATATCCTTCGAAATCCTTTAACGTTACCCAACAAACACCGAGCTTTTCATCCTAAAGCTAACGGAGCTGTTTCCTGTGAAGAAGGAAGTTTATGCACCAAAACATTGAGCTGAAAGACGCTACAATGCTCCGTCGAGTCTGAACATTTACTCAAGTATATTTTGAGCTACGTGTGTTTTACTCGAACAACCCCATTACATTATACTTTTATATACTTCTACTCTGCATGGATGAAGTTACCCACTATTTTAGTAAATATTACTCCAGCTGTAACTGGATTTACTGCACATGAATGCATCGACAATAATAAGCCAACAATATGTCATGCAGGATATTTAGTCCCATGTTCATCCGTCACCACTGGGGTTGTTCCTTCTTGGTTTGTTGTGTTAGATTAATTCAGAAGAGAAAACACGTCAGCTGTTAAGCTGCCTGAAGGACACTGAAGCACATTATTGCTGCTGCAGTGATTTGAGAGGGAGAAAGTGACTTTATTAGAGAAATCAGCCGGAAAGATTTGGGGATTCTTGTTAAAATACATGTTTATGATGTCGTTTCTGTTTTTATTGTTCTGGATGGCTCTGCCAGATTATATTTTAATGCACAAGCTTCAGTAACACTGATGATGGGGAAGGATTTTAATATGGTGCAGAGATATTTGTTTTTTTTTTAAAGGGCCAGTGTGTCACATTTCATTTATGAGCAGAAATTGAATATAATACTCCTAACTATGTTTTCATTTGTGTATAATCACCTGAAACTATTTATAGCTTAGAATGAGCCATTCATATCTACATATGAGGTGGCGGAGTCTGCCATGTTGCACCGCCATGTTTCTACAGGAGCCCAGAAGGGACAAACCAAACAATGCTGACATTTCTCACAAGGTCAGCATTGTTATCTTCTCCAGGTGTGAGTCTGCAGGTGTGAGTCTCCAGGTGTGAGTCTCCAGGTGTGAGTCTCCAGGTGTGAGTCTGCAGGTGTGAGTCTCCAGGTGTGAGTCTCCAGGTGTGAGTCTCCAGGTGTGAGTCTGCAGGTGTGAGTCTGCAGGTGTGAGTCTGCAGGTGTGAGTCTGCAGGTGTGAGTCTCCAGGTGTGAGTCTCCAGGTGTGAGTCTGCAGGTGTGAGTCTGCAGGTGTGAGTCTGCAGGTGTGAGTCTGCAGGTGTGAGTCTCCAGGTGTGAGTCTCCAGGTGTGAGTCTGCAGGTGTGAGTCTGCAGGTGTGAGTCTGCAGGTGTGAGTCTGCAGGTGTGAGTCTCCAGGTGTGAGTCTCCAGGTGTGAGTCTGCAGGGGATTGTGTGTGTGTGTGTGTGTGTGTGTGTGTGTGTGTGTGTGTGTGTGCGCGTGTACCTGTCTGTCACAAAGCCTGCTTTTTACGTCTTTACTTCTTCCTTCTGAATAACAACACAACTAAATAGGCAGTTGATAAAATATGAAGTTTGTCTGTCTGTCAGCTAGCTAGCTAACAAGCTAACGGCCATGTTGGTGACGAGAGCTGCAGTTCACTGAGCTGTTTAACATTAAACAAAATGATTCTACGACAAACTGAGACTTTCTTGACGTGGAAAATTATCTTTTAAATTGACAAACATCATGTGTGTAAT
>JACSYO010000504.1:30000-63988 GCA_016806645.1 Ophiodon elongatus | reverse complement strand
TGTGTGTATATATATAAATATATAAAGTATTTTGTGAAATACTCAGTTAAAGTACTCTGTGAAATACTCTGTTACAGTTAAAGTACTAATACCTTTACAATTATTTACATTTGTACGTCTGGAACCAGCAAATGTTTTTGCAAGAAAAAAACTTTAACCATCAACAAATCTGTCAAAACACTTATTAAGGAACTACTTAATCAATGGACTAATGTTTCCATCTGCACTTCATAACCAAACATCATACTTCTAATAATAATTATAATAATAATTACAATAATCATCATCTAATATAAACCTGGTGGAGAGAAGAAGAAGTAATCGGCATGAAAAAAATAGACGAGCGTGAAGTACAAGTACCTTGAATGTGTATTTAAGTACTCGAGTATTCTCGTCTCATATTTGTCTGGTGTGCAGTTTGCCATCGCAGCCACTAGAGGGCAGCGTGTGTTCATTCTTCTGTCCATCAATATGTATCAGAGTGAGACGTCCTCTGAGTCCATCAATACGGATCAGAGTGAGACCTCCTCTGAGGATCTCCAGAGCAGGTTGTTGACCATCGATACGGATCAGAGTGAGACCTCCTCTGAGGATCCCCAGAGCAGGTTGTTGACCATCGATACGGATCAGAGTGAGACCTCCTCTGAGGATCCCCAGAGCAGGTTGTTGACCATCGATACGGATCAGAGTGAGACCTCCTCTGAGGATCCCCAGAGCAGGGTGTTGACCATCGATACGGATCAGAGTGAGACCTCCTCTGAGGATCCCCAGAGCAGGTTGTTGACCAGTGACGTGTTGCCGTTGACAGCCGGCTGTCTGTCCGATAACGGAGCTCTGCAGGTGAACGACCACCTGCAGGTTCGAGGTTTCTGCAACGTCTTCGCTGTCGGCGACTGCGCCGACGTCAACGAGCCCAAGACGGCGTACCACGCGGGGTTGCACGCCGCCGTGGCCGTGGGCAACATCGGCAACAGTCTGAGCGGGAAGGAGCTGACCTCATACCACACAGGTGCACACACACACACACACACACCTATCTATGGGTTAGTTGCCTGTTTATAGTTTTAGTTGCCTGTCTGTTTATGTTGCCCGTCTTTGTTTTTAGTTGCCCGTCTGTGTTTTTAGTTGCCCATCTGTGTTTTTAGTTGCTTGTCGGTTTTTTGTTGCTCGTCTGTTGTTGCCTTTGCCCTTCTGTTTTTAGTTGCTCGTCATAGTTGCCTCTTTGTTTTAGTTGCTCGTCCGCTGTTTTAAGTTGCCCGTTTGTAGTTTTGTTTGCTGGTCGACTGACGGTGTTGCTGGTTGCCTGTTTGTTGCTAGGTAACGTCACCATGTTGCTGGCGATGGGACGTGACGACGGCGTGGGTCAGTTCAATGGGTTCAAGTTGCCTCGTTGCCTCGTTGCTCTGGCGAAGAGTCGAGACCTGCTGCTGTGGAAGAGCTGGAGGGAGATGCAGCAGCAGCAACCCTGAGAGAGAGAGAGAGAGAGAGAGAGAGAGAGAGAGAGAGAGAGAGAGAGAGAGAGAGAGATTTATGAATCGTTTCGTTGCGCAGCTGCTGCAAAGAGAATCAAACTTTATTTTCTTTTCTAACCCTAATCTTTATTATGCAAAAATAAATACAAATATTTGTAAATATAAAAGTGTGTTCATACAGAAAGTCTTCTTCATCATCATCATCAGACAGCTTTCATTTGGCTCGTTAAACAGCTTCTCCGGCTCAACGTCTTTTAAAATTCAAACTTTCACGATCACACACCAATAACAACAACAACAACAACAACAACAACAACACTAAAGGACAGACTAAACCGGGTTGTGAGGAAGACGTTTCTCAGCTTCAGCTTCCAGTGAAACTAAAGTTAAACTCTCTGGTGCAAAATATTAAAGGTACAAACTCATGAATATTCATGAGGTTAATGAGGTGACATGCGGTGAAACCCCGCGAGTGTCTGAGACGTCTCCGGCCTCCGATCGGCTGTCGTCATGCGTCACAATAAATATTTAAATACATTCGGTTTCTCAGCTGGAAGAAGTCTGAAAACAGGTTCACGTAAACGAGTCGGACGCTTTCAAACTTCTGAAGACTAAATATTCATCAGAGAAATCGTTTATTTATTATTTATTATTAAACGCGTTCCACGTCTCAGTGAACGGAGCCTTTGGTTTTATCTACTTGACATCAGTGATGTATTATATTGTATCTCATGAGAGAAAAAAACTTCTAAAAATACTTTAAATATTTGTCTATTTCCACATTTCAACACTGAGACTACTCACTGAGTTATGAGCTCTGTTGGCTTAGTTAGCCAAAATAAAATAATAACAATAACTGCTCCACGTCTAGGTTGCCTCATGTAAAGGAGAATAAAACCTAGCTTACTGCTAATATTAGTACATGGCCATCCAGTGCATGAGCTAACGGTTTTAACTTTACATGTTTCTTTTGTTCAAAGTGCTTTAACGTTTGTTCATCTGCCTAAACATTTTAACAGTTGTACACAATAACAAAATATTATTATGTTCATGGAACCAAAAATAAACCTCTCGATGAACGAGGCATTGAAACCAAGAACAAAGATCAGTGAAGCTACCCACCCACACACACATCAATACATCCTGACAGGAATCTACTTCCTGGTTACTAAGCAACCAAAACATGATGTTCATGTCGAGACTCATTCCTCTTGGACCAGCTGTTCACCGAGCTGCAGACAGGACCAACCAATGAGACTCCCCTTGGTTTAGCCTCTCAGCAGAAAGAGTCCACACATCTCTCTCCTGTCCTGAAGCTGCCCAGAAGCTAAATAAAGCTCCTCCCCTCCGCCTGCTGGAGACAAGCAGGATGTACACCTCACTCATATGAGGGCCGTCAGCCAGTTATCAAACTCTTTATGGAATATACCAGTGTCATATTACTCTGTAAAGACATGTTGGCTGCACATGAACCCAAAGTACATCAACACACATGTGACTACACATGGGTGGGCCTCACATATATGTATATATATGTATATACATGTGTGTATATATATATATATATATATATATGTATATACTTGTATATACAGTACATGTGTATGTATATGTATATTTATATGTATATACATACATATATATGTATATACACGTGTGTATGTGTATATATACATACACACGTGTATATACATATATGCATAGATGCATATACACGTGTGTGTATATGTATATATGAGTTCCTTGCAGAGGAAGAGGACACGTCACCAACAGAGGAAGAGGAAACACTCTTCTCCCTTCAGATCATTGAACTCACTGATGTTCTCTCTCTCATTGAGTCTCTTTCCATAAAGGTTCATGTCTGAATGAAGCTGTGAGCTCCATGTAAAAGTCTCCTCTGTCTGAAGGACTACACGTCATCACTTTAACACACACATGAAGACAGCAATGGTTCATATTCATGTGGTCTAAATGGAGCAGAACCTCTGATGGATCTGATCTCTAACAGGTGGACTACATGAAACCTTCCTGCTGGCTTCATTTACACCTGAGGAGGTGGATTCATGTCCTCCTCTAAAGCCAGTAACAGTGTTGATGTTGATGTTGTCAGGGAGGAGGAGCTTCATGCTCTCAGCTTTGTTCCAGTGAGTCAGAGTCACCAGGAAGATGCTGTGGGTTAAACTTTAACATGGATCATATAAAGTCATAGAAACATGATCAGCTGATCTTTGAACTGAGTGCTGCAGGTTCACACTGCTTCATTACAGTGTTGGAGTGAGACAGCAGCCTGAAGACACTGAGGACTGAAGAAGAAGAAGAAGAAGAAGAGGATGTAATCCTGATGGAGCTCATCGGCCCACTCGCATCAACAGAAAACTCTTCCTCCACACAGACCTGGTCCAGACAGCAGAGAGCTGCAGAGGGTTGAAGTCCAGGAGAAGAAAGTGAGTAAGTGGACCTTGAATTCATTCCAGTGTGTTTGATGACAAACGAGCTGCTCTTTGTTGGTTCCTGTGTTGACCTCCTGTCTTTGAGAAGGAGTCCACAGCACACAGCTGATCTGACAGCAGATACTTGGAGCTGCAGCTGGCTGTCTTTAAAGTCTACATGCAGAAACAGATCCCATTTCCTGATGAGACACAAATGAAGTGAGACTGAAGACTAATGCTGAACCGTGTGTCTGTCTTCATCAGGTGGCTGCAGGTCATCACCAGCATGAAAAGGTATCACACTCAACACTCATTACATGTGAGACTGTTTTACCCTTCAACATTATAGTGACTGATTTCCGTGACGAGCCACTCGGCTGGGTGCGGGAGAAGATCCTGTTCTTTACTCGCTGTTACAAAAGAGATTCCAGGCCGTTCGTATTTTTGGGTGAGGTTCCCGTTTAATTATAGTTCATCTATTGGTTTCCCTCTGGTGTGTTTTGCGGTAAAAACCGTGCAATCTCCCCGTCACCCATGCATCATTACCCCTGTCAGTTGCACCTGTGCCCCATATATAAAATACCTCCCACACTAATACACACTGCCACCCGTGGTCAACCTGAGATAGGCTCCACACACACATATAATACACAGACCTAACCAATGGCTCCTACACACATCTTCATTCTGACTGACTGCATGTTTACTGTTTCTCTGCTCGTTCACCTGAACGTTGACTCTTAATAAACCTATAAATCTATAAAACACATACAGTCGTTAGATTGAGTTCTGATACTGGACTAAAGTCTGGACTTTGATACTTCAGGTATTTTATGAAGCTCATAGTTCATGTTTATTGAGGCCTTTGTTGGTCAAAGTGCTCTAATCAAATGACTGTTTTTACTCTGTTAATTAATAACTTCATAAACTCAATGACAAAGTATTATTGTGATGAAATCATCAGTCTATGAAGTTAGAAACAAAGTATGCAGAGAAGTCTGTGGACTAGTTGTAGAGTTAATCCACCAATTAATTTACATTTGTTTGCTGCTGTCAATAATAATAACATGAATTACTTTTCATCGTTAATAACCTCTTCGGGTATTTCTACGACTCCCAATATAGATATTCAGGGTTTCCATGTCATTACTTTCTGCATTATGAAAAACATATTCCATGTGTGTGCACCCTCAGAACATGTGGATGAGCTCCCCATTGTCTGTGTCACATCTTCTATATGGAGTATAGTACACACACAGAAACATATTACATGCATGAGTCTATGTTTGGTATTAATCTGAATGTTTTGGAGTAGATTTTCCCGTTCTTGCAGCGTATATTCATATCCAATGTCCACCTTGCATGGTAGCCCCTCCCATCAGGATATGAATATGTGTAAATGTATGAATGATGACATGTAGTGTTAAAGTGCTTTGAGTGGTCGGGAGACTAGAACAGCGCTCTACAAGTAAAGTCCATGTACCATGTTTATGATCCGCAGAGTTGTGGTTCACTTTGCTGATCATGGCGTTATATGAATTTGATATTAATCCCTTTTGTGAATTAGCGTTCAGAATAGTTTTGCAATTGGGGCATTGAATGTATTAAATATGGGGACTCCCTGCATAAGTCTGAGGACTAGTTGCATAAGTCTGAGGACTAGTTGCATAAGTCTGAGGACTAGTTGCATAAGTCTGAGGACTAGTTGCATAAGTCTGAGGACTAGTTGCATACGTCTGAGGACTAGTTGCATACGTCTGAGGACTAGTTGCATAAGTCTGAGGACTAGTTGCATAAGTCTGAGGACTAGTTGCATACGTCTGAGGACTAGTTGCATAAGTCTGAGGACTAGTTGCATAAGTCTGAGGACTAGTTGCAGAAGTCTGAGGACTAGTTGCAGAAGTCTGGGACTAGTTGCTATAGAGTCTAGTGTCAGTCTCAGTGAGCCTGTAGCACTATCAACAAGATGATCAATCTAGGACCTTAACTTTTATGAGGTTATTTTGTACAACTCCTCTTCTGTTTACTTTTAATTTAATTAATTTAAGTGGCCGTGGGACAGACACAGTCTCTATAAAGTTTTGGGTGGTTAACTGCTCTAATGGAGGTGCAGAGAAGGGTGTAAAGCTGCAACTCTGCTCCCTGGTCTGGACTCTGAGTTGTCATGGATTAGGTCCGCAAATAAACTGGGTCAGATTTGCAGAAATAAGATCCGCTCCATCCATCCAAGACGTCTGGGGACTAGTGGCAGAGATCTGTTTCTCTGCTCTTTCACTTGAACATTGACTCATAATAAACCTATAAATATATAAAACAGATACAGTCGTTAGATTGAGTTCTGATACTGGACTAAAGTCTGGACTTTGATACTTCAGGTATTTTATGAAGCTCATATTTCATGTTTTATTGAGGCCTCTGCTGGTCAAAGTGCTCTCATAGATCAAAGTACCTTTTCTACTCTATTAATAAATAACTTCAACTATGAAGTAAGAATCAAGGTATGACAAGTCTAGGGACGCGTTGCAGAGTGTGAAGTCTGGGGACCAGCTCCAGATACCTGGGGACCAGCTCCAGATACCTGGTGACCAGCTCCAGATACCTGGTGACCAGCTCCAGGTATCTGGGGACCAGCTTCAGATACCTGGTGACCAGCTCCAGGTATCTGGGGACCAGCTCCAGATATCTGGGGACCAGCTCCAGGTATCTGGGGACCAGCTCCAGGTATCTGGGGACCAGCTCCAGGTATCTGGGGACCAGCTCCAGATATCTGGGGACCAGCTGCACTACTTGTGTTAAAGAGGTGAACTTGTGGAGCAGCTGTAGTGAAATCAATCATTCAATGAAGAATAAATTAATGAACAAATAGAAAAGTGATCCGACTGACATGATGGCGTTAGTATAGTAGAGATAGAGTCACAGTAGTCTGAAGTTATGTAGTTAGGCTACTTAATCCTTCATGATGTTACAGAAATGTCTCATGACTGCATCACTTTATTTCTGGGTAAATAACAGAAGTCTCTGTTTGAGAGAACCTTGCATTCAGTACCATTCAGCCAGCGAAGAGACCAGAAGGTCTCCACGACACTCGACGATGTCTTTGTTCAAGACAATGATTCCAGCTCACTCATTGGTTTTCCCGCTTCCTATGTTTTGGAGCGACTGCTCCACCGTAGCAGCGAGTGGATGGGAATCAGGTTCCAGGATTGGACGAGGCTTCTGACACATTACTCTTGGAATCTTTCTCACTGGACAGTTCAAGCTTTGTTCAACTCCATCTCTGGCTCAACCTTCTCACTAACTGGAATCAGATCACCTTATTCTAAGATCATCAACCCATTGACCCACACCAATATGGTCCGTACAGCGAAGTTGCTCCTACTGTTGGTTTTTGGGGGGTTTCCATGACGGATGATGGATCAAAGCAAAAAAAAGTTGTTTCCTCTTTGCTCGATGAAATCTATCCCATAGTAGCAGTAGCCATTCCATGGGGCCATGAATGGTGCAGCTAGTCCATCCTTTTTACACTTAAAACCTTGCAGTCATTTACTTAATCAACAAAGGACGCTGTAACGCCCCACCCATCATGCTGTTCCTCACCTGGCTCTCTGTTACACACCAATATGTTCTCCACACAGTCCTCATATCCAGGCCACTCCATCGCTTTCTCGTTTCTCCTTCCAGAAGTTCAGAAGCTCTTGCAGACACACATCCACCATCAGTTCCTCCATATTCAACGCTGTCGTTCAACTTGTGATTCCCGCCCTAATTCTGTTGATCATCGATTCCCAGAACTTCATCATAGATACCTGATCTCCCTCAGCCCTTTCTTTTTACTGGTCAGCTTGAAAGAGTGTCCACTACTTCCACGGCGTGACCAGTACAGCTTAACCTCCCCACTGTTCAATCTTGTTCCCATGATCTGTTTTCACTACCTTCACCCATTCCATGATGATCAACTAAAAACTCATTCCATCAAACATCACCTGAGTGGAATAAGCTTCTTCTCCAAACTATTATCCGACCACGCTGGTAACTTCACTTCTTAAAGGTCTTCTACACATCCTAGAATCCTCAAAACAAACGCTTGATGATGGTCCTCCTCAGCGTATCTCCAATACATTCACTCAGCTCTTGAAGATCTCAACTCTGCTCAATCTAGTTTCAAGTAACTGGGTTTTTTGGGGTGCTAAATTCTGAAATGTAAATCATGTTTTCTTTGATTATGCTTCTATATAGGTTTCTCAAATTTCCTAAACCCACTCTCTGAGATGAGAAGACCATCTCTACCTGTCCTTGACTCTTCTCCAAGTCACAAAGTCTTTGATTCACTGACTCTGGTTCTACATATGTGATTAGGGTCCATCAGAGACCAGACTGTCCTGGATCTGGACCTGGACCTGGACCTGGACCTGGACCTGGACCTGAACCCAACTGTGTGTCCATGAAGAGGGATTGGTTTATGGATCGTCTTTTAATCTTCAAAGATGAACGCCACTCTGTTAATCCAAGGTGAGGATTTCAAACTGATGATGAAAACAAAGAGATGATGAGGATGATGAGGATGATGAGGATGAGGAGGAGGAGGATGAGGAGGATGAGGAGGAGGAGGAGGAGGATGAAGACAAAGTGATGATGATGATGAAAACACATTGATGAAGATGAAGATGATGATGATGATGATGATGATGATGATGATGATGATGATGATGATGATGATGATGATGATGATGATGATGATGAAATGTCAGTGTTTCCATCAGTTCACAGCAGCAGAGAGAAAAGTCTCGTGAACCCAGCTGTGTGTCCATGAAGAGTGATCGGTCTAAAGACGGTCCGTATAACTTCAAAGATGGACGCCGTTCTTATGACCCAGAGTAAGTTGTTAAAAAAGATGAAACAGACTAACTGTTCTGATTCTCAGTTATGTAACACAAAATTGGCCGTGCAGCATTTACAGTGTTGCTTTCATGATGATCAATCATTACAGAACTCAATATCTTTAACTAACTGGTCTGTATGTCTTTGTGTGTGAATCATTAACTGTAAACAGTCTCTGGTGCAAACACAATGTGAGCTCATTCCTCCACAGAGTCGACCAGAGAGGTCATATTTTCAGAAAGCTGTAGAGTTCTGGAGACAGATGACTGGGACTAACTTCAAAAGTCTTCAGAATAGCTCCAGGGTTCTGGGGACTAGCTGCAGAGGTTTTCGGACTACATGCAGAGGTCTGGGATTAAGTTATAAAGCTATGCAGACTGGTGCCAGAATTTTGGCAGACGTCTGGAGACAGAGTGCAGTTTGAAGAGTCAGTGGTTTAAAAGAGTTGCCTGTTGGAGGTAGTCCTTATCAATCCCAGTTTTTATTGGAAACTAGACTTTTTTGTTTCGACTCTTGCAAAGATTTGAACTGATATAGAGACTCATTCAATCATTGGTGGTTGAACTTTGGGTTTTATAATGTGCACTGAATGTATAATACACTGGTGAACTTTGAATTATTGTGTGCTTTGTATTTTTTGCTGTCTGCTGGTTATATTTGAATATAACTGGCTCCCCAGCAGCAAGTCAAACCGCTACAATATGTGACTTGTAGTTTTAGTTATTGTGACTCATTGTAATGACTAGTTGGTTGAATAGGAAAATAACAAGTCACCATAAAGAAGCTCTGTCTTCTTTAACATTAAATAATTGTTTTAATGGTAATAACATAACTATTATCCTACAATAAAACTAGTGAAAGCAGAATACAAATCTTGTATGTTCAGTAAATGTCAGTGTTTCTATCAGTTCACAGCAGCAGAGAGAAAAGTCTCCTGAACCCAGCTGTGTGTCCATGAAGAGTGATCGGTCTAAAGACGGTCCGTATAACTTCAGAGATGGACGCCGTTCTTATGATCCAGAGTAAGTTCTTAAAACAGATGAAACAGACTAACTGTCCCACAGATGGTCGTCCTTCATCTACAGTCTTTAGCATCTGGTTTTATTATGATTAATCATGACAGGACACAACATCTTTAACTTATTGTTGTATTTGTGTTTTAATATCATGAACAATAAACAGTCTATGGTGCAAACACAATGTGAGCTGATTGTTCATGACTCCTCCACAGAGAGGACCAGCAGAGCTCAGAGGGTCCCAGAGGTCAGTCTGCCCAGCAGCATCAAACACACCTGGACTCCATATTTATGGTCTGTACATGTACAACTACTTTTACATCTATTCTGTTCACAATCATCTCCATGCTGCACTTTGTAGACCAGTGGATTGTCAGTCTGTCCAACATGGATCTGATGTTTGGTTCCATGGTTTTAGTTTGTGTCATTCATATAATATTCTGTTCCAGTTGCTGGAGGAGAACATCCTCACTTTTGTGAAGAACGAGCTGAAGAAGATCCAGAAGGTTGTGTGTTCAGATTACCCAGAATGCTTAGAGAGTCAGAGGGAGGATGAGGAGGTGCTGGACGGTGAGGATGAAGAGCAGAGGAGGAGCAGCAGAGAGGCATTTCTGAAGATCTCACTGCACTTCCTGAGGAGGATGAAGCAGGAGGAGCTGGCTGACTGTCTGCAGAGCAGTAAGAGGATTTCTCTAAAGATTTAACATGCTGGATGAATGGGACATTTACTAATGTCTCAAGAGATGGACCAGAATATATTCATAGACTCATTCTTTGAGGAAATGACATGTTGAAATCTATTCTTTGACTCATTGATCTTCTTTGTTGTGTTCATTCAGGACTTCTTGCTGCAGTTTGTCAGCGTGAACTCAAATCTAACCTGAAGAAGAAGTTCCAGTGTGTGTTTGAGGGGATCGCTAAAGCAGGAAACCCAACCCTTCTGAACCAGATCTACACAGAGCTCTACATCACAGAGGGAGGGACTGCAGAGGTCAATGATGAACATGAGGTCAGACAGATTGAAAGAGTATCCAGGAAACCAGACAGGCCAGAAATAACCATCAGGCAAGAAGACTTCTTTAAAGCCTCACCTGGAAGAGAGGAACCAATCAGAACAGTGATGACAAAGGGAGTGGCTGGCATTGGGAAAACAGTCTTAACACAGAAGTTCACTCTGGACTGGGCTGAAGACAAAGCCAACCAGGACATCCAGTTCACATTTCCATTCACCTTCAGAGAGCTGAATGTGCTGAAAGAGAAGAAGTACAGCTTGGTGGAACTTGTTCATCACTTCTTCACTGAAACCAAAGAAGCAAGAATCTGCAGGTTTGAAGAGTTCCCGGTTGTGTTCATCTTTGACGGTCTGGATGAGTGGTGACTTCCTCTGGACTTCCACAACAATGAGATCCTGACTGATGTCACAGAGTCCACCTCAGTGGATGTGCTGCTGACAAACCTCATCAGGGGGAAACTGCTTCCCTCTGCTCGCCTCTGGATAACCACACGACCTGCAGCAGCCAATCAGATCCCTCCTGAGTGTGTTGGCATGGTGACAGAGGTCAGAGGGTTCACTGACCCACAGAAGGAGGACTACTTCAGGAAGAGATGAGGAGATGAGGAGCAGGCCAGCAGGATCATCTCCCACATCAAGACCTCACGAACCCTCCACATCATGTGCCACATCCCAGTCTTCTGCTGGATCACTGCTACAGTTCTGGAGGATGTGTTGGAGACCAGAAAGGGAGGAGAGCTGCCCAAGACCCTGACTGAGATGTACATCCACTTCCTGGTGGTTCAGTCCAAAGTGAAGAAGTTCAAGTATGATGGAGGAGCTGAGACAGATCCACACTGGAGTCCAGAGAGCAGGAAGATGACTGAGTCTCTGGGAAAACTGGCTTTTGATCAGCTGCAGAAAGGGAACCTGATCTTCTATGAATCCGACCTGACAGAGTGTGGCATCGATATCAGAGCAGCCTCAGTGTACTCAGGAGTGTTCACACAGATCTTTAGAGAGGAGAGAGGACTGTACCAGGACAAGGTCTTCTGCTTCATCCATCTGAGTGTTCAGGAGTTTCTGGCTGCTCTTCATGTCCATCTGACCTTCATCAACTCTGGTGTCAACCTGCTGTCAGAAGAACAAACAACCTCCCTGTTGTCTAAAGTCTTTAGAGACAAACCTAAACCAAGACATCTCTACCAGAGTGCTGTGAACAAGGCCTTACAGAGTCCAAATGGACACCTGGACTTGTTCCTCCGCTTCCTCCTGGGTCTTTCACTGGAGACCAATCAGACTCTCCTACGAGGTCTGCTGACACAGACAGGAAGTAGCTCAAAGACCAATCAGAGAACAGTCCAGTACATCAAGAAGAAGATCAGTGAGAATGTGTCTCCAGAGAAAAGCATCAATCTGTTCCACTGTCTGAATGAACTGAATGATGGTTCTCTAGTGGAAGAGATCCAACAGTCCCTGAGTTCAGGACATCTCTCCACAGATGAACTGTCTCCTGCTCAATGGTCAGCTCTGGTCTTCATCTTACTGTCATCAGGAAAAGATCTGGACGTGTTTGACCTGAAGAAATACTCTGCTTCAGAGGAGGCTCTTCTGAGGCTGCTCCCAGTGGTCAAAGCTTCCAACAAAGCTCTGTAAGTAAAGAGAGAGTTAGATTCATATATCATAACTTAAATATGCTGTTATCTTCTCTACTTATTGCTTATTTTTTCTTCATCCATATATCTTCAGACTGAGTGACTGTAACCTCTCAGAGAGAAGCTGTGAAGCTCTGTCCTCAGTCCTCAGCTCCCAGTCCTCTAGTCTGAGAGAGCTGGACCTGAGTAACAACAACCTGCAGGATTCAGGAGTGAAGCTGCTGTCTGCTGGACTGGAGAGTCCTCACTGTGAAATGGAAACTCTCAGGTCAGGATCCATCAACGTTCAACTCATGGACACTTAAATCCTGATTTATATTCCTGGATAAACTCGTATCCTGCTTCAGATTGTCTTAAGATGTGACATGTGTGTTGTTTTGTGTGTTTTCAGGCTGTCAGGCTGTCTGATCTCAGAGGAAGGCTGTGATTCTCTGGTCTCAGCTCTGAGCTCCAACCCCTCCCATCTGAGAGAGCTGGACCTGAGCTACAATCATCCAGGAGACTCAGGAGTGAAGCTGCTGTCTGCTGGACTGGAGGATCCACACTGGCGACTGGAAACTCTCAGGTAGGAAGAGGCCAGCTGCAGCCACAGACAATCAGTCTGATAGAGGAGGTAGAGCTGGAAACCTTTTCTCTGTCACACTGTCAGCCTGGTTAATATGACCCTGACACACCAAGCTGACCTCAAACTGTTTGTGTCCCACATCAGACCATCAATACAGACAGAAGTAGTCAGGGAACAGTAGCCAGGATGAGCCAGAAAAGGGAGGGAAGGTGATGAAACTGTCTTGTTTCAACATTATAAAATAGGACAGTGGTGTGTCCTGACACGTTGACGGCATCATGGTGGGTTAACATGCATCAACGTCGTCACGCTGCAGGTTTGTCGGCTCATATCAAACAATAGATGGATGCTTTGATGCTCGTCATCTGCCTCAGTGTGTGTTGTCCTTTAGTCCAGACATTATTGTGAAAAGACAAACAAAGAAACAATCAGTTTAAAGTCTTGATAAATCATCACAATAGGAATGTTTTGCTGTTTTAAAGGAGTTCAGCTTCACCTGGTGTTGGTTAGTTTTGCACTGAGAGCCAGTTCCCTGGCTGATCAGAGTCGACTTGTTGAAACTACAGGTGACAGTCGGCCACAGACGCTCAGTGAAGAACCAACAGCTGATTGTGGACATGGTGTCAGAGCCCAAAGAGCTTTATTTAGGACTGGACCAAAGTTATAGGGGGACACAGGCAGTGCTCTGTGGCTGCAGACGGACTTGAACTGTAATATGTTCACCCCCAGATTACAGATAATAGAAACCAGTGTTGACTGTTGCTAGGAGACGGGATGTGAACAGCAGGGTCAAAGTCAGACTCTTTGTACATCCAACCATCCCCCCGACCTCCTCCATCAGAGGGTCTGTGGTGCTGTAGTGATTTCAGGCTCCTTTCTCCTTTACTTCTGAGAGACAACAGTCATTATTACACAAACACAAGAGGGCGCTAGTCAGGACCCAAACATCCAACAATCCATACTTCTATATTGACAACGGATCAGCTGACTCTGTGTGACGGTGAAGAGTCGTGTGGTGGTGATCAGCCCACAGAGAATTGTCTCCATCTCTACAGCTCTACAGAGCCTTTTAGCCTCTTTTAGCTCCTAGTTTTGGTTCTGCAGCACATTTTCTGTTTGGTTCAGTCTCAGTGTTTCCAGCAGCTGTTTTCATCCAACAAGCTGTGATGAAGCCACTGTTCACTACCTGCTCAGCAGCAAACAGCAGACAGACTCATTAGAGACCAGCTGGTGAACATAGTGGAGCATTTAGCAGCTACAGAGACAGATGTTTCCCTCAGGAGGTGGTGGAGACCAAACACAGAGCTAAAGAGACAGATGTTTCCCTCAGGAGGTGGTGGAGACCAAACACAGAGCTAAAGAGACAGATGTTTCCCTCAGGAGGTGGTGGAGACCAAACACAGAGCTAAAAGAGAGAGAATAGTGGACTTCCATTCATCAGGTGACACTGTAGCGATCTGCTATGTTACCACCTGGCTCAAGGATGGCAACTAAAAGGGAGGCCACACACAGACATTTAACCCAAAACAGTTTTATTTGGTGCTGTACAATTTCAGCACAGTTGAGGTGAGGCTGGTGCAGCAGGCCCTGCCGAGAGAGAGAGACCGAGACTCTCTGAAGTCCGGCTTTTTATTTTCTTCTTGGAGGCCTCCAATCAGATGGGCTGGTCCCTGCTCCTCCCACCAGGAAACCCCTTAACAGGACACAGCCAGTAGAGCGGCAGGGTCGTCACACCCTCTCCCTTAAGATTGGGGGTCCTCCCTGCAGGCAATCTGAACCCTGACCGTCCAGAATCTTCCCCTCTGCAACTTCGGTACCTGAGAAGCAATTTAAGAGGAAAAACCAGAGCAGACAGAAAGAGACACTACAGGGAGTAAAAGAACAACGGTTAAACAGCTACAGCTCGGGACATGGCATCAGCCACTGTATTTTCAGTGCCTTTTACATGACGTATATCCAACGTGTGTGGCCTCCCTTTTTGTTAAACTCTGGAACCAACCGCAAGTTAACAGCAACATCAAATGAGGGAAAAGCAGGAACAGATAACACAGACTCTCCTTCCTGAGACACCCATTTGGCTGGGTATTAAGATTATGGTTTTTTATGAATTGTCTTTTCTGATCTGCTGTTAGTAGTACAGGCTTGTGAGTCATTTGGAACCCTTTTCCTGATAGGCATAAGCAATGAGGGGCACCAGCTGTCTCCCATTGGCCCTTTTCTTTTGTGAGTTTGTTGTTTTTGTGCAGTAAGTGGTTCGAGCAGTTGCTCGGGGGCACTTCCATGACCGTCTAGTTGATTTTCAGCTTGCTGAAGGTTAACCGGGTTTCTGGGTTTTGTGCTTAATTTATCCTGCCACCAACCTGCATGAAGACTAGGGTTGAGTTACTCAGCTCAACCTGGTTAGGCAGTTAGTCAGAGGACTTGGGTTCCTTATTTAAAACAGCCTGTCGTTCTTTAGGTTTGTGGTGGAAAACCTTGTCTTAGTTGTAGTTTGTTGGAAAAGTGCCTCAAAGGTTGGTGGTGAACTGGTAAAATGGTTTCCATTGAAGATTTTCTTCAGTCGCCAAATGAGGACTTGCAGAACTCTTACAAAAAAGATCAGCTCTTGAAATTAGCGGACCATTACGGTGTTGAATTTCGTAAGAAGTTAAATAAAGATCATTTGTTGAAGAAAAAAGTTTTGCCTTTCATAGCGGAGATTGCAAAGGCACCTGTAGAAATTGATACATTTTCAGAGGTAGCTTCCCCCAGGTTCCAAAATGGCTCCCGTTTTGACTGGACTTGGAGTTGGGTTGACATTTGAGCAACGAAAATAACTTATCTTGCTACAAATGCAGGAGAGACATAGAAATACTGTGGAGTTAGAAAGGTTAAGACAAGATGCACATCTTCAGGAGGAGTTAGACTTGGAGCGGTATAAGCTGGAGCTCATGAGTGAAGGAAAGCTTCAGGCTGATCCACACAAGGTAGGAGAGTCTGTATTATCTGTTCCTGCTTTTCCCTCATTTGATGTTGCTGTTAACTTGCGTCTGGTTCCAAAGTTTAACTAAAAGGGAGGCCACACACAGACATTTAACCCAAAACAGTTTTATTTGGTGCTGTACAACTTCGGCACAGTTGAGGTGAGGCTGGTGCAGCAGGCCCTGCCGAGAGAGAGAGAGACCGAGACTCTCTGAAGTCCGGCCTTTTATTGTCTTCTTGGAGGCCTCCAATCAGATGGGCTGGTCCCTGCTCCTCCCACCAGGAAACCCCTTAACAGGACACAGCCAGTAGAGCGGCAGGGTCGTCACAGCTCTCACTACCAAGGGAGGTTATTACGTTACTCCACGACACACCCCCGGCCCTGTCACAGACACACACCCGCTTGCGAACCAACCCGCTCTCTTCACCTGTCGTGAAATGGTGACAAAAGCTGAAATGCGGGTCGCTCAGTGCTGAAGATGGTGTTAGATGATGGTGAACCGATCTTACGGTCGGAGCCGAAGGTTTGCGTCCGTCTTCTTTGTTTTGTCCTTTTTAAAGTCCGTATTACCGAGAGTTCGGGTTGTTGCTCATCGTGAATCCTCCAGGCAATGATGAACTGAGCGTATTCGGTAAGTAAGGCACGGACTGGACTTACTGGACTGGACGCACCTGACTAGCAGACACTCCGGTAAAAGCCGTGAGAGACCCTTTTTGTTTCGGAGTGTTATTTTTTCCCCTTCTGGAGTTGAACTGCACAAAACTGACTGAACTGAATTGTTAATACAAATGCATTTACATTGAGAACTACCTGGTGTGGTGTTTCATTGTTTGGTGGCCTGTACTAAATGTTTTGCTTTTGGAAATGTACCTTGGAGGGTTCAAGATATGAGTAGTGTGTTGGTGTTCATCGTTCTCTATACTTGAGCCCTTTGTGCGGTTGACTAACACTAAATATTGTCTCACAAACCTGAAGAAAATATTGTTAGCTGCAGACCTAACTGGCCCCCAAGCAACCAGTCGTACCGTTACATCACAAACACAAAGAGTCCTGATGAAGCATCATGTTGATGTGTAACTGCTGGATGTGGAAGCAGCTGGTTGATATCATGTCAGACACAACTACTTCATAAGCTGATAATATGTCAGATGTTGTGTTTACAGCTTGTTTTCACTGAACCACAAGTGGACAAAGAAATCAATAATGCAGGTTTAAACATTTGATTTATGACTGACTGGTGGAGGAAACTGAGTCTGAAATGGATGATGATTGTTAATATAATACTGATCATAATATATCATGAATAAGTGAACATGATGAGCTGTCGTCATCGGCCAATCAGAAGGAGCTCCATGAAGTAACAGAATATGAGCTGATTAATAATAAGTGCTCCATGTGAACATGAATAACAAAGCTCTGTGTATGAGAGCGATGTCATGTCCATGTCTCCATGCTGCTCTGCCCCCCCCCCCCTCCCCTCTCCCCCCCCACCCCCCCCTCCTCCTTTCAGGGTGGAGCCTGCTGGAGTCCGATGGCTCAGACCAGGTCTGAGGAAGTGTACGTGGGCTTTGAATTTGATTCATGAAAACAAAGCAGCACACATTCAACCATCTTCAGACTGTGACATCACTCATTCACATCTCTGATGTCATCATCAAAGTGTCAGTAGATGAACAGATGATAGATTAATAACTGCAGCTGTATTGTGTCTTGTTCTCTCATCAGATTCCTGTGAACTCACACTCGACACAAACACAGTAAACAGAAACCTCAAACTGTCTGACAACAACAGGAAGGTGACTTGTGAGGAGGATCAGTCATATCCTGATCATCCAGACAGATTTGACTCCTGGCCTCAGCTGCTGTGTAGAACTGGTCTGACTGGTCGCTGTTACTGGGAGGTCGAGTGGAGAGGAGACGTTTCTATATCAGTGAGTTACAGAGGAATCAGGAGGAGAGGAGACAGTAGAGACTGTTGGTTTGGATGGAATGATCAGTCCTGGAGTCTGGAGTGTTTTAGTGGTGGTTACTCTGTCTGTCACAATAAGACAAGAACACCCATCACCTCCTCCTCCTCCTCCTCCTCCTCCTCCTCCTCCTCCTCTGGTAGAGTAGCAGTCTATGTGGACTCTCCTGCTGGCTCTCTGTCCTTCTACAGAGTCTCCTCTGACACACTGATCCACCTCCACACCTTCAGTACCACATTCACTGAACCTCTTTATCCTGGGTTCAGGTTCTGGTTCTGGTCTGGTTCCTCAGTGTCTCTGTGTTCTCTGGAGGAGGGAGAGTCTCCTCCTGGTAGAGAAACCTTCTCTGTGACCAGATAGTTCAGTCTGTACAGGATCAACACAGCTGATGTTAGTTGGTACCAACCTGGTCTCTCAGTGGTTGTAGATGCAGGTGGAGCAGGTGAGGGGTACCTGAGCTGGTCTGGACTCTGGGCGGTTGAGAGCTCTCTGGACTTGTGGTGTTGCAGATGGATGTCTGAAAAAGCTGAGCGAGGTCCATGTGATTACCTGAAATGATCTGTTGTCTGAGAGAAGCTGTGAAACATCTTTTATTTTGTGTATAAAACTGAACTCTGTTGTCTTCAAACATTTGTTTGTGTGAAGAAAAACCTACGAATGTAAACAAGAGTCTTTCTGGATCAGATTCAGCATCACAACTTGTAAAGAGTTGTTTTGATTTGAACAAACTAAATTCATCATCTTTGATCATCGTGTAACAAATGAACAAACTTTGATAAGTGACGTTGAAATAAAAAGAAATCAAAGTTTTGGATGATTCTAGATAATAAACCACATAAACATCATGTCAAAGCAAAAATGTCCAAATCCATCACAGCAGTGTATAAAATGAAGGATTTGTTAGATCCAGCTTCATTGTTCACGTTGTATTGTTCACTTTTACTTCCATTCATCACTGACTGTGAGCTAGTTTGATGAAACTCATAGAAACAAATCAAAAGAGACAAAAGAAGTTTGAACCACACAAAGAACCAGGACTTGGATTCTTTTCAGGCTCCTGGTTTGGAGTCTTTTTGATGACGCTTATTGGTGATCTTAACTTTTGAGGTTTTTTACATTTTATCTTTTCTTTTCTTTATTTTTTTAAATAAAACAAATAAAACTGGTTTGTATTTTGTACATTCCAACCAAAGTCCAGTGTTGCTCGTCTCTGAGGGCGTCTGCGTCGTCTCCATAAGGTAAGAAAGCTCTTCTCCTGGGATAGGCTGACAGTAGTGAATGATTGGATATGAATATGAATAACAGACCTGCTAAAAGCTGAGGTTAAATGATGTTCAATCTGATGTGATTTACCTACCTGGTTGGCTCAGATTGTTTTGATGCTCTCCTGGTTTATCATGCTTGGTGTTGCATGTGATTACAGGACTTAGACATTAACTGTTGTGTGTTTGGTGAAGCAATAGGGGTCAGATTGGCATCTAAATTGAGGGTGATGGGGTCAGGGTCCTGAAGGTTCCCAATCACACAGGGTTCCTCCTCCAGTGGTGGCCCTTTGAACAGGTCCACCCTGGAGTACTTCCAATCCTCCACCTGTTGCACACACAATCCGTTGATATCCGGCTGTTGGGGAGGCTGACTTCTAAACCTGAAATAAGTGATACGACGGCAGCTAGTGTTTTAAGCTTTGCTGACTTTGTCCCCGTAAGCAGGCTGAGATGGTCTTGTGTGTAGATTGTTGGGGGTACGTTTGATACCAAGGTCAGAGATTACAGAACAAGACGTCTTCCAGAGACTTACCTACATTGAGGGGGAGTATCTGTTACACAGCATTTGGAAATTCATTGTGCATCGTCCATCTGTTTCATCATGTCTCTCTGCATTTGGGTCCATCCGCGCTCCAGGCCGCAGACACCCATTGGCGAGCCCTCCAGGCTCCCATTGGCGAGCCCGCCAGGCTCCCATTGGCGAGCCCTCCAGGCTCCCATTGGCGAGCCCTCCAGTTCCCAGAGGTCGAGGAGGCAGAACTCCAGTGGCGAGCGCTCCGTGCAGCAGAGACCCAGTTCCCAGAGCTCTGGGCCCCAGACATCTTGTTCCCAGAGCTCAAGTTCCCAGAGCTTTAGTTGCCAGGGACCCAGTGGCCAGAGCTCCAGGTCCCTGAGACAAAATTACCAGAGCTACGACCTCAAGGTTGTCCTCACACCTCTCCTACGGAGCAGCTCCAAGAGACTCAAAAAGAAAAAAGAGATCAAAAATAATAAACAACTATAAAGTCCGTGTCTTGCTTCTAAGAAAGAGAGGTGGTGGGGTATTTTAGGGGCCAATTGTCTCATAATCCACCCATGATTGAATTAACTGTTCAACCAAGTTTTATGCTTAAATAAATTCTATGACCTTTAGCTTTTGATGTCAACAGTAGTCTGACCTTGGTCTTGACCAAGTTATCTTACAGGTGGCTGCTTTTTCTGAAAGCTGCAGTCATCCTGTGGTCCTGTAGTATCTGAGTTCCTCCTTTATTATTTTGAAAGTTTGTTTTGTTCACTGAATGATTTTATAGCTGATGGAGAATATGTAGTGACAAATATCAGAATGTCTGACTCCAACAGGGGCCAAGTTTGTTGAAATATTCTGAGTGATTTTCTGAGGAAAGACCTCTGCTGCCCTCTAGTGACCGAAGCTGAATATTGTTTAGTGGCCAATGTTTGAAAAGCTTTTCCTGAAGATAGATTCTGTGAAACTGTACTAATTGACTCTTTACCAACCCAGAATGTTTGTGGTGATGGCTCGTTTTTTAAAGTAGAGCTTCTGTCTTCTTGAAAAACACTTCAATATCAGGTTTATTAGAATTATTTAAGTGTGTGCCATTACAGGTGGTGGGGGTTTGAAATAGAGTATCTGAGCTTCACCCAGATTCTGACATGATAAAAAAACACTGTATATCAATGTAGGGCTCCAATGAAATGAAGACAAAATACCTTTCTGTCTTAAACATTGTTTCATTTTGATTATATTATAGTCCTGAAACTCCATTTGTTAGAAATATCTAACCTAATTATATATTCTATATTTGTATGACCTCAGTCTTGACCTCAGTATTCAGGTTATGAAGGGTTTTTCTTCCCCAAGGAAAGAATTCTGCTACATCTACTTTACATGTCTTCCGTGGTCTTCCGGGCCTTTTGGTGTTGGTGAGCTTGCCAGTACAGTTGTATGGAAGTCAAAGCTTCATGTGTTAAAGCTGCATTCTCTCTCCTGACCACCAGGGGGGGGACTCCTCTTGTTGTATAGAAGTCAAAGCTTCATGTGTTAAAGCTGCATTCTCTCTCCTGAACACCAGGGGGCGACTCCTCTGGTTGTATAGAAGTCTATAGAAAATGACTCTACTTCTCTCTTGATTTATTCCCTCAGTAAACATTATAAACATGAGTTTATGTCTCAATCTCTAGTTTCAAGTCTTCTTCAATACAGCATGATGTTCATTTAGTAAATTATGGTCCATTTAGAGTCAAACGGACCATAAAGCAGGGGATGCTTTAGGGGCGGGGCTACACGGTGATTGACAGGTCGACACCAGAGACGTATACGGCGTATCTACGTCCTCCTCAGTCCAAATATGGTCACTTCCTGTTCACTGGTTGCAAGAAAAACAAGATGGCGACGGCCAGAACGCCAAACTCGAGTGACGTCACATGACAAAAATGTATTTATGGCACATTAGAGTTGTTGTTTTTTGTTGTTTAATTAACCAAACTGATGTCTAGAATACACTTAATTATATATTAAAACACAATTACACTGAAGATGATACACTTCTAACTGAGCCCTCTACCGCGCCACGCGCAGGAGGTCAAAGGTCAACTCCGCGACGTCAAAGGCCAGATGCTGATGCGCGGGGTCCACGAACACCTCCGGGCCTGCGGGCCGTCCGGCGGCGTGCCGGCTGCGTCTGAGGGTGTCCAGCGTGGCGTAGATGACTCTGGCCCGCTGCTCCTCCGAGGGGGGGTCGGCCCAGCGGTGGGGGGGCAGCGAGGGCGAGTGGAGCAGGAAGTACACAGACGACAGGTAGACGTTTACAAACTCCTGTTTCAAGAAGGACGAGTCCCTCTGCAAACACACCGGGAGGAACGAGGTTACTACGCCCCCTATAGGTCAGTGCTGGTATCACACACACACACACGCACACACACACGCACACACACACACACACATACACCCTCTACAGGTCAGTGCTGGTATCACACACACCCTCTACAGGTCAGTGCTGGTATCACACACACACCCTCTACAGGTCAGTACTGGTATCACACACACACACCCTCTACAGGTCAGTACTGGTATCACACACACACACACACACACCCTCTACAGGTCAGTACTGGTATCACACACACACACACACACACACACACACACACACACACACACACACACACCCTACAGGTCAGTGCTGGTATCACACACACACACACACACACACACACCCTCTACAGGTCAGTGCTGGTATCATATATACACGCACGCTCGCGCACACGCACACATACGGATACACACACACACACACACACACACACCTTCTGTGCTCTGCTCATGTTGCTCTCAGCGTCCAGCCAGGCGCTCTGAAGGAAAACACACACACATTTATTTTAATACTCACTAGTTATTGAGTTATTGAGTGATGTTGTTTCATAAATCCAATAATTTAAAAATGCTGAATGTATTCTGAATGTTTGCTATTAAAAACAGACAATTTAATTACTGTTGTTTTATTTAAAATTATCCTGGAAACAGGATTTTAGTTGGCGTTAGAGGAAGTGGGGGAAACTAAAACTGTATTTTTTAATATATATATACACAGGTAAGCAATAAAATATAAAAAATGCACAATATATACAAAAAATAGAATAGAATACTACTAAATTAAATTAACTAACAAAGCAAACAAAACAATAGTGCAAAGATGTAGCCAAACAAACGTCTTAATGCTGCAAGAATGAGTTCCCGGAGGAAATACGAACACAGTTTTCAATATAAATAAAACTAAATGAAGATGAATAACGAGGCCACGGACCCGGAGAGCATCCAGCAGGTCCGGCTGGTCCAGCAGCTCAGGGAAGCTGGAAAGAACCGGACTACATACGAGGTCTGAAACAGAGAACCGTGAGAGCGGCCGTGTAGCCGAGCGGTAAGGAGGAGGAGGAGACGGGGAGGAGGCGGGGAGGAGGCGAGGAGGAGGCGAGGAGGAGGCGGGTCTTACCTGCGTTCTGCATGGTCGGCCTGTCCATCAGCAGAGAGTCGGCCTGCAGCTGCCTGAGCAGAACCAGCAGCTGGACGCAGCTCAGAGCGTGAAGCAGAGAGTCAGGAAGCAGGCTGAGGACAGGAGAGGGAATATATACACACAGAAATATATATATATTATATTTATATAATATATATATATATATACATATATATATATATATTATAAATTTATTTATTTATTTATTTAGGAAGGTGTTTGAGCTCGTCTTCTCACCTGAGCTGCGTTCGGGTTCGGCTGTTGGAGGATTTCAACTTCACGATCAGTTTGGGCTGCCGACGGGCCTGAAGCATCTGCTGGAAGACACCGGAGGGAGCTGAGAGGGGAGGAGACAGGAGAGGAGAGAGGAGAGGAGACGGGAGGAACCAGGAGAGAGGAGAGGAGAAAGGGGAGAGGAGAGGAGAGAGGAGAGAGGAAAGGTCCGTCCGGCCCGTGGGAGGTCGATCGGAAATTAGGAATAAAACGTAAATAAGTGTACATGATGCACATTATACAGCTGCAGTGCTTTTTGAAGGCGACTGCTGCCGTTTTTTTCCTCAATTTCCGTATGTTGGTACGTTGGTGAATGTGTGAGTGAGTGTGTGAGTGTGTGTGTGTGTGTGTGTGTGTGTGTGTGTGTGTGTGTGTGTGTGTGTGAGTGTGTGTGTGTGTGTGAGAGTGTGAGTGTGAGTGTGTGTGTGTGTGAGAGTGTGAGTGTGAGTGTGAGTGTGAGTGAGTGTGTGAGTGTGTGAGTGTGTGAGTGTGAGTGTGTGAGTGTGTGTGAGTGTGTGTGAGTGTGTGTGTGTGTGTGTGTGTGTGTGTGTGTGAGTGTGTGAGTGTGAGTGTGTGAGTGTGTGTGAGTGTGTGAGTGTGTGTGTGTGTGTGCGATCAGCAGCCTCACTGTGATGTGTTGAACTGAGTCTACAGGAGATGTGAGTTAGCTCTCAGCCCTCACACATGAATCAACAGATTGATACAGAGTAGAGTTTTTAACTAAACATGGACTCCTGAGTATTTATTCATGAAGTCGAAGGTAAAGCCGGTTAGTTAGTGGAGAACAGGTCTCAGTGTTGAGGATCACAATGTGAATCTCCTCTATGAGACAAAACACGCGGAGCAACACAACAATGATCATGTTTGGTTCAGAAGATGTTGTTTCTCTTTGGATCTACCTCCATATGTAAAACATTCTCTGTGATAAAGTTTAACAAATACAGATACAGATCCTCTCACTGACGATCACCTGTCAGCTGTCCTTCTCATACCACCCAACACACCCCACTCCACCTCAGACATTCTACCTTCTCATCTCCACCTCAGACATTCTACCTTCTCATCTCCACCTCAGACATTCTACCTTCTCATATCCACCTCAGACATTCTACCTTCTCATATCCACCTCAGACATTCTACCTTCTCATCTCCACCTCAGACATTCTACCTTCTCATCTCCACCTCAGACATTCTACCTTCTCATCTCCACCTCAGACATTCTACCTTCTCATCTCCACCTCAGACATTCTACCTTCTCATCTCCACCTCAGACATTCTACCTTCTCATCTCCACCTCAGACATTCTACCTTCTCATATCCACCTCAGACATTCTACCTTCTCATATCCACCTCAGACATTCTACCTTCTCATATCCACCTCAGACATTCAGCCTGACTTCAGAGCTTCGTTCAAGCCAACACTGACAAGATGTCTCACACTGAACTGGAAAACAGAAAATTAAGTAATTGGATTACAAAATTTGATTGCGGAAACTTGATCCCAGTCAGTGTTTTATTATATATGTATATTTAATATGTATATTTGTTTGGATCATTATTCCTGCTGCAGATGTTTAAGGTGGAGCTTATTGAACTCTCTTTATACTCTGTTGTTCAGTTTGGGAAGTTAGGATGGGTTTGGAAAAAAAAATCTTTAAAATGTTAATGTGCAAAGTAACTCGTAACTAAAGCTGTCAGACAAATGTAGTGGAGTAAAAAGTACAATATTTCCCTCTGAGATGGAGTGGAAGTACAAAGTTCAATAAAATGGAAATACTCAAGTAAAATACTTGAATTTGTACTTAAGTACAGTACTTAAGTAATTATACTTGGTTACGTCCCACCACTGATCATGACGTTCACTCTTACCACGCACAGCTCATCAAAACCATAAAATACTGCTTTTCATAAAGAGGAGGAATAATATTGAGCAGGATTGAGTTCAGTCTCTTGGTCCGGCCCTCCACAACAGTCCTTGTTTCTCATGTGGCCCCTTGGGGAAAATAATTGGCCACCCCTGCTCTAGTGGTTGTTTCAGTATTAAGACAACAACTCCCATGATGCAACAGTACTTCATGACATCATCAAACGTTATGATTGAGCTTCTTCTCACATCCTCTGGTGGCTGAAGCCTCCATCACCACGTCCTTCTCATAGGGAGTCCCTCCGCTCACCGGCAGCTCATAGGTCCTACACACAGGTCATTATATATTATTATGTTATTATGTTATTATGTTATTATATCATTATATTATTATATATTATTATTAAAGGTTATTACAGTTTATATTCAACACTTATTATATCACATCACTCATACAGGAAGGTTTCATTCATTCCTTTAAAACTGGAAATATTTATAAAAAATATAAAAATAATAAAGTGTTTCTGACTTATTCAGAGTACGTATACTACAAGTGTGGATGTAATACTGCATGTGTGCGTGTGTGTGTGTTATTGTGTGTGTGTGTATTATTGTGTGTTTGTGTGTTATTGTGTATGTGTGAGTTATTGTGTGTGTGTGTGTGTGTGTGTGTGTGTGTGTGTGTGTCTGTTGGGTATAGGGTTTCCAGAGTCGTCCCTCAGCTTGAGGAAAGCCCAGCCACAGCTCAGGTCTCCTCTCTCACCTGTGGACTGAAACACGACCAGAGGATCTACCTATATATCTATATAGATATAGATATATATAGATAGATCTCTATATATATATATATATATATATAGAGATCTATCTATATATATCTATCGATCTATATATATATCTATGTCTTCATGACGATAAGGAAAGGTCTCACACCTCCTCTGTGATTCCTTGTGTGTGTGTGTGTGAAATGTGTGTGTGTGTGTGTGTGTGTGTATATATGTGTGTGTATATGTGTGTGTGTGTGTGTGTGTGTGTGTGTGTGTGTGTGTGTGTGTGTATGTGTGTGTGTGTGTGTGCTCACGGTGCGGATGAAGGTGACCCCCAGCTCAAACAGGACTCCGAGGTCAGGAGACGCCGCGCTGCAGCGAAGGAAACAGTCTCCGTCCAGGAGGGACGGGAGGACACCTGTCACCTGGAGCAGAGAGGGGTGGTTAGCTGCTCATGAGGAAGAGGAAGAGGAAGATGATGAAGATGAAGATGAAGATGAAGATGAAGAACATACTCGGGGAGAGAAGCTCCAGGTTTTGGGGCTCTTGGGGTTGAAGGTTGCTCTCACTGTGTGGATGTTACTCAACACCTGGAGACACAGAAGAACTTTACTCATAATGATGAGAGACAGGGCTTAGTGGAGAGGAGACAGGAGAGGAGACAGGGCTTAGTGGAGAGGAGACAGGAGAGGAGACAGGAGAGGAGACAGGGCTTAGCAGAGAGGAGACAGGAGACAGGAGAGGAGACAGGGCTTAGTGGAGAGGAGACCGGAGAGGAGACAGGGCTTAGTGGAGAGGAGACCGGAGAGGAGACAGGAGACAGGAGAGGAGACAGGGCTTAGTGGAGAGGAGAGAGGAGACAGGAGAGGAGACAGGAGAGGAAAAGAGAAGAGAGGAAACAGGAGAGGAGAAGCGAGGAAACAGGAAAGGAGAAGAGAGGAAACAGGAGGGGAAAGGAAATGATAATAATGAATAAACAAAACAGGTAAACTGAGGAAGCACCTGAGTTCCGTCGAAGGCACAGAGCCGGACGTGTCTGCTGAGGACTTGAACTCCGACCCCGGGAGAAGGAATCATCCTGCAGCTCCACAGCCCGAAACACACACACGTCCTGACCTGCCGAGCTCGGACCTACACACACACACACACACACACACACACACACACACACACACCTTATTGACATCCGATCACTCAGACCATAAAGCAGAGTATGCTTTAGGGGCGGGGCTACAGGGTGATTGACAGGTCTCACCCTGCCGGTGTCTGGATCCAGGAAGAGGTCACTGAAGGAGAGCTGTGATTGGCTGAGCTCGGGCTGAACGTAGCGACTCCCCCTGTGTGTTCTACCTGGAAAAACACACAAACAGCAGCAGTTAGTTTAAACTGTGTGTGTGTGTGTGTGTGTGTGTGTGTGTGTGTGTGTGTGTAGTGACCTTCCTCCACCAGCAGTTTGTTGAGAGACGACGGTCTGAATCCTGAAGGTATAGCCCCCATGGCAGAGAGCACATCTGTTGCATCAACCTGTCTCTCTCACACACACACACACACACACACACACACACACACACACACACACACACACACACACACACACACACACACACACACACACACACAGAGATATACACACACACACACACACACACACACACACACACACACACACACACACACACACACACAGAGAGAGACACACACACACATATACACACACACACACACACACACACACACACACATACACAGTGTTGTAGACACACTTCAAAGATTGTGTATTTAATATTCGTGTAGATATATATATATATATATATATATATATATATATACATACACACACATATATGTATATATATATCTATATATATCTATATATATCTAGGTATAGTTGTAGATACTCACCTCACTCAGAGCTTTTCTCACGGTGTTCCAGTTGGAGTGTGGGGAGCTGCTGAAGATATTTATTATTAATATATTATTATTATTACCATATAATGATGCTGAGAGTCGTTCACATCTCCACAGGGAACAGGAGGCGGAGTCCGCCATGTTTCTACAGGTGTTGAGCTGCCTGCAGTCTGCCAGCTCCCCACTAGAGGCCACTACATCCTCCACACGGCACCTTGAAATCAACTAAATATGCAAAAAGGTTTTTTTTTTTTTTTAAACCTCTGTTTCTCTCCGTCATCCGTCAGTTCTTCCTCATCTTCCTCCTCGTCCTCGTCTTCGTCCTCTTCCTCCTCGTTGACCCCGGAGCCCACCTGAAACGTGAGGGGGTGAGTAACGCCTCAGAGCCTGCTGGCTGTGTGTCTGTCAGCCGGCTCACCCTCAGGTACGTCTTTGGAACCAGTCCTCTGTTGCCGTCGGCGTCCTGAGCCGACCACCAGCCGTCTGCCGTCTTCCTGAGGATCCTCAGCACCGCCCCTCTCTGAGGGGGGGGCAGAGGGGGGGGGGGGCAGGGGGGGGGCACGTGTCACAAACACATCATCCGCTCACAATGACACACGTCTCTACACTAACAATTTCTGAATTTCTGCAATACTGTTTTCACATTTCTGAGCCTTATTTTATATTTGTCTTTATACTATTAGCCTTTACCTCCTTTCTTTGTATTTTTTACTTTGATATTTTTATTTGACCTTCAGTTTAAGTTATTGTAATTCTGTGTGGAAGGAGGAGCGAGCAAAGTAAGCTTTAACTGTCTGTTAACTGTGCATATGAGAATACACATATCTTGATCTTGATCTTTGTAAATACAGTTCAATACAGTTAAAAACAGTTAAAGTTGACGCTTTGGAAGAAAAGAAAAGAAAAGCTGATTATTGTAATATTATTATATTATATTATATCAGCAATTTTCAGGGGTTTTATTTTGAAATGTAACATTTTTAAATCATTAGCTTCTATCAGCGTCATCCTGTAAATATACATTCTACCGTAATGTCACACATTATACGGTAATGAACCGTTTATGGACATTACAGTAGGAACACTAAGATAACAGTAAAATGCCTTTTCTATACAGCACTGTGATTATTTTACAGTATTAAGCAGTTGTTGTAAATTACAGTAGAATGCTGTAAACTGTTGGCTGTGATTTAACGTGAGATTTGTTAGTGTTAGTTCTTCTGTTAATAAATGTCTGTAGTAAACAGGAAGTGCTTCACCTGGACGGACAGATCTCCTTCCTGCTCTCCTCTGAAGTCGCTGAGTGCCGTGTAGACGAGAGGGTCCGGCTTCTCCTCTTCATCTTCATCGTCATCTTCATCGTCTTCGTCTTCGTCTTCGTCGTCGTCTTCGTCTTCGTCTTCGTCTTCGTCTTCGTCTTCGTCTTCATCTTCGTCCTCCTCGTTATCTTCCTTTGAATCATCGCTGTGGTTGAAAACGTGAAAGGAGACGTTGAGACTCACTTAAAGGGCCGGTCTCTGGTTTCATTGGTTCTTTAGATCATTCGAATCCAAACATCCGAGTCTCGGAGGAAATCGAGACAAAAGAAGAGCAATGAGCCAAAAGTCCCTCAATAACAGAAACAAGGATTCAAACCAGCAGAAACCTTCAGAATATAGATTGATTACTGACATTGAGACAATATTCATTTTGTTATTCACGTTTTCTGTAGTGTTACGTTTAAATATGCAAATGAGGCGTTATCTTAATAAATATGAGCTGATTTTCATACGTTTCCAGAACATAAAAGTGAACATGAGATAAATCCAGGTTCTAAGTTCTTGTTTCATGTTGTTGACGTATTAGAGTCAAAGGTTTTTACTTATTATAATTATATCTTTGTTTCTCTCCATCAATCATAAATACTGTCAGACATAAATAATCTATGTCCTCCATGTTCTTATTAATAAATGTGTATAAATGAGGCTCTGAGTGCCGTGTGAACAAACCCCTCTGTAGAAAGCTCCAGAATCTCTTCCAGAAGTAAAGAGTAAAGTTTGGTGATGTAAGAGCTACTGAAGTGGAGATTTCTGGATCAGAGTCTGAGAACAAACTCATTTATTAAAGAGATGTTTAGTTAAATTACAGACATGAAGAAGACTCTACAGGTGAAGAGGGTCAAAACATTAATGAGTAGATATCACCATGAAACTTCACCAGCTCATCACTCACATTAAGAGGAGGATTTATTAGTGTCACGGAGGCAAAGAACCTTTAAATCAGATGCTTTGAAACTGAGATGTCTCTGCAACTCCTTAACAAAATAAATGCAGATTAAATTGGTTGTGGGGGAAATTGAGCCACTGTAGCAAGGAATATTGTATATATATGTATTTATATATATTTATATATATATATATATATATATATAATTATATATATATATATATATATATATATATATATATATATATATTTATTTATATATATTTATATATATATATATATATATATATATTTATTTATATATATTGTTATATATATAAATATATATTTATATATATAAGTTTATATATATATAAATAATAGCTCCTCTGCAGACCAGCAGGGGGCCACTGACCCTGCAGCGGCGCTGGGTCCTGGGGGTGAAAGCTGCAGGGAGATGGAGGTCACGCGCTCCAGGAGGTTCTGCAGTCGCGTCCCTGCTTCCTGCTTCCTCTGCTCGTAGTTCCCCACCGGAGCCGGCTCGTCCGCCTGGAAACCATCACGTATTGTGTTTGATCTATTACTTCATTAATAATGTCACTGAGGATCTCTGACGTTCCAAACAGCCCATGTGGTCGAGCAGCAGCACACAGAGGAACACACGTTACTCAGAAGTCTTTCATAACAACCTTCGTCAGCTTCATCAGCGTCCGTTGAGTCTTCTCTGCCCACAGCTGCAGCTCTAGACATCTGTCGGACAACAAGGACCAAGTCAGGCCTCAAAGCCTCGCAGCATTTTAGAGAGACCATGAAAGTCAGATGAACCATGAGGGGGTTCTGAGAGGGGAGGGTTATGAGGGGGGGGGGGGTCAGTGTTTACCTGCGGAATGCTTCCTCGGTGGATCCGTCCCGACTCTGCACGTCCTTCACCAGACGGTCCACCTGGAGGACAACAACAACAACAACAACAACAACAACAACGTGAACTCGAGGTTGAATATATGTTTTATGTTTCATGTATTAATGTATTAATGTAGTAATGCTGCTCGAGCTGCAGTAACATGTTCCTCATCCAGAAGGTTTTTCTAGGAGTGAGATGAGATATGATGAGATGAGAGAAGATAAGTAAGAGATAAGAAAAATAAACTAGATCAAAACAAGTATTATCAATAAGCAAATAAGCAATAAAAAACAGTAAAGAATCCCAAATTACTGAAATATATATCCAGACAAGTATTATTGCACAGGTTTTAAGTGATTATCTTCTCTCTTTTCTCTTTATTAATTATATGTGTATACACCCTTTTTCTTTTCTTATTAAAATACACGTCACTTTTATTTTATACTTATTTTAAAGTACTGTTATGTTGTTTACCCTATGTATCTATGCCTTATTTTATGCCTATGTTTATTGTTTTTATTATTTTATTGTTTTATTCTGTGTCTATGTTTATTATTTGTATTGTTTTTATTATTTTTATTGTTTATGTTTATTGTTATGCACCTTTCACATTCCTTGTATGTGCAGCGTGCATGAGTTAACTTAACCTGCACATTGTTTAATGCAACACTTGTGTGAGCCACATATCCAGGATCTAGGATCTAGGATCCTAGGATCCAGAATCTAGGATCTAGGATCCAGGATCTAGGAGCTAAGATCTAATATCTAGGATCTAGGATGTACACCCATCTTCATTTAAAAAGAGGTCCTTTTAACGTTTCCTTCCCAGACTGAGCCCTCCATCAAACAACCCACAATGCATTTCTCTTAGTGGTCCTAGAAGATTCGGTTTTCACCTCGTTAACCAAAAAACATTTGTTTGTTTTTTACTTTTTTTAACCTGTGCACCACGTGACCCCTCTCCAGTCACGTGGGGGCATTTATACCTGCAACAATACAATAACAACGCGAACACACACGAGCAGAACTCAGACCTGGTCCTGGATCTGGTCCACTTGTCTCTGGACCAGCTGCAGAGCTCCTCTTCTTCTCGGGGGCATTTTCATATGCGTCGGCTGGGGCTTCACTTCCGGCGGTCGCTAGGCAACCGGCTTCCTCAGTCGTCTATAATAAGGTTATTGTTGTTTTTAAAAACACTCTGTATTTATTGTTTGTAGAATAATGTGACAAAATATGTGTTCTTGTATGCGTGTTGTTATTTTTTTATATATTTATAAGTTAGTTAATTTTACATGACCCGGATGTAACCACGGTATATCTCATTACCGCCACCTGCTGGACTGGAGGGTGAATTGACACGTTTTAAAGTCTATGCAGAGGGAGCTCAGGATATATATATATTATATAGTATATATTATTTATATATATATATTATATACTATATTATTTATATATATTATATATTATGTAATATATTATATTACATATTATATATTATATTATAACTTATATATTTTTACATTCTTTATTAATCCCGCAAGGGGACATTTTTTTCGCTACAGCAGCATTTATACATACAGGTAAGCAATAAAATATAAAAAATGGTCAATATATACAAAAAATGTAATAGAATAATAATCCTACTGGACTGGAGGATGAACTGACATGTTTTAAAGTCTATGGGATGGAGCTCTTGGATAATAACTTGTTTGTTTTTTAATGGCGACTGCCGGCACCCAGAATGTTGCATTGCTGCATTTAAACTAAACTAAAACTAGCTTCTCTCACCTGCTGCACCACTTCTCCAGAAACACCCAGAACACCCAGAAATCTCCTTGTGCATATATAATTAAGTCAATCATGTAAATGTTCCCTGGTTTCCCGTTTGCTCCAGCTGTACAGTTAATGGACAAGTCCTTCACATTCGTTCTCCCAACATTTATTAATAATAATAATAATATCTGCTTAAATTTCCTATTTTCACTGTAAACACTTCATATTGTTCACGATGCCTCTCCACAGAGGATTTCCTAATGTTGCTGTTTCATCCGGTAAAGGCTGAAGGGTATTTATTAATTGAACACACATTAAGGAAACACACACGATCTTGTAGAGAATACAAACATAGGGCCTGTAACATAATGCCATATAAACACTATCAAAATGAATGAAAACATAAAATAAGGGGGATTTATTATAATAGTACATAGAAATACATGAATAAATTATCATCAAAAGGTACAAGGGTCCACCTCAGACATTTTTTTTAAAGAAATTCTGCAGCCGAGTAAATCTTTTGAACAATTTAGAAATTAGTTTATTTGACCTTTGTGGAAAAAGGGCATTTAAAAACTGTCAGGATGTGCTTCATCCATAACAATGTTCATATAATAAATATGTGAGGTAAAGTGAAACTCAAACAAAGATGTATTTTTTGTTTATTCTCACTGTTAGTTGCAGCTCTCGGCTCCACATCTGACTCATTGTGCAACGTTATGCACGTTAGACTTGTGTAAGTGCTCTCCTGGATGACCTACAGAGGGCGCATGTTACATGTTGTGAAACGTGCTGCCTTCAGGCTCCCCTCGTTGGCTTCCAGTTTTCAATTTCTTAAAAAGTAAAAATTATGATTTCTCATAAAACTTTTAACGCTAATATATATATATATATATATATATATATATATATAATTTTTTTTGTATATATATATTTTTTAAATATATCTCACGGTATATATACATACATACATATTGAGTGATATATATATCACAGTATTATATATATATATATATATATATATATATATATATATATATATATATATATAATAGAGACATATAGATAAAATACTGTGATATATATAAAAAGTTCAACACTGAACCAG
>JACSYO010000504.1:0-27500 GCA_016806645.1 Ophiodon elongatus | reverse complement strand
GTATTTTAATAAGATATATTATAATAATAATACAATGTGATTGTGTGTGTTTGTTAGGGGGATATTGGTTCATACACCTGCATTAAGTCCTAAACAATAGTAATACTTTACATCCATGTGATGAACTATAGGTATAATATATAAAACCTGAAACAAAGAACACTTGGACAATAATACAGAAGGAAAGCAAAACCATGAAATATACATTTTAAATTCCAGGAGCAATATTACAGAAGATTTATACACAAAGATATTCTCACTCTTAACCAAGTCGAGGAGACCAGCTTTAAAAACAAAGTATTTAAATGTCTCTCAGAAGTCTGAAGACGTATTAAAATGAAGTGACTTCAGACCCCGTGAGCTGAAGGGAACCAGAAGGGGGCAGCATCGCTACACGTGAGAGGCTTCGTGGGGAACCATTGCATTTGTTTATGTGTTGCAGAATGATGGTCTCCATGACGGTGTTTCATGGTGTTTGTTACCGCGGTGACGGGGATGTCATGTCAATGTTACATTTTATGTTTACGTTAATCCTTAAGGTGCATTTTATATTTATATTATACTCTTTATGGTGTTTATGGTTAAGGACCTCATTATCCAATATGTATATATATATTGTATACATTTATATATATAGACATATATATAATACTGTGATATATATAAAAAAAATATATATATAGTATAGATATATATTAAATATATATATATAAATACATATCTATATCACTATTATATATATATCAAAGTATTTTATATATATATAATATAATAACCTTGTGTTTGTTTTCACCTTACATTACTACATCACAGTTTGCACATTTAGTAAGAAATATTTTTACTGTATTGTTTTGGATATTGATATTTTCTTGCCTTATTGTTTATTGGTTGCAGACCTATAAGTAAATTTTAATTTCAGTCTTTTTCTTCACTATTTCTGCATCAATGCTAAACTTTATCTGCAGCTTAACTTTGAGCATCGACAGCTTTGGAGTTTCGTCTTCACCTCATCGAGCAGAGCTGTTGTTGTTGCTCGACCTTTGCATCTTGACTGAGCTCTGCTCCATGTTTGGAGACATCTTGAATTATAATCTCTTCAAGAAAATACATCCAAATGTGACTAAATGGCTTTGCTCTGCAATTACAGTTCATTTTAATTGTGGTCAAACTCCCGTATTGTACGCGGATCAGACACGGCAATTAAAAAAAAAAGACTTGGTTTCTCCTCACAGAGACATTCCTGTGCTTTTGCATATGTGGGGTTACCTCAGTTCATGTTGACTTTGTGTGCTCAGCACATGCGCAGAGAGGACTGCGGGGAATGAGTGACTTTTTATATATTTTATTATATAGATATATAAATATAATATACATACATATAAATAAATATTTATATATTTATAATATATAATTATATATATATACATATATATAAATAAATATATAATATATATATAATTATATATTTATATATATATATAAATAAATATATTATATATTTAAATAAATATATTATATATTTATATATATATATAAGAATTAATATATAATAAATACATATGTATGTATAAATAAATATATATATATATATGTATAAATAAATAAACATAATAAATATATATATTAAAAATATATAGTATATATTTCTATAAAAATATAGTAAAAAAATATATATATATATATATAAATAAATATTTAATATATATGTATATACAAACAGCTGCATGGACTGGTCTCCATTTATACTTTATTTAATATTCCTCCATCATCATCGTCATCATCATCATCATCACGGTGATGGTGTTGCAGACAGAAACCGGTCGGAGGAGGTAAACGGGTTCGGGCCTCGCGCCGCAGGCGCTGTCGTGACGTAGCAGCCCATACACATACACAACACACACACACACTTAAACACACGAACACACAAACACACACACAAACACACGCGTATATAAGACACGCCGGCGCCGCTGCCGGATCTCAATGTGGGGAAATGACCGCGAGTGACCTCGAAGCCAGCGCTGTGTTTTAACGGCTGCTCGTGATTTTTAATCTTTTTATACCTCATTAAAATCACAAAGGTGTATTTAATCTTTTTATACCTCATTAATTAAAGCACAAAGGTGTATTATTTTTCTTTTTTACCTCATTAAATTACAAAGGTGTATTTCATTTTTTGGGGGGTGAAACACTACGAGGGGGTGGGAGGCGGGAAAGAAAGAAGGAAAAGAACCCCGTTTATCTGGTCGCGCGACTGCAACGTTAGCTCAGCGGAAGTAGGCGTGGCTTGTCGCAGCCGCCATGGATAAAGCCAAGTCAATGGCGGACAAGAAGGTAGCGCCGGGACCCTGTCACGTCAACAATGGCCAGAGCCAGCGGGGGTTTCACGCCAACGGCGGCTGCTCGAGCACCGGCGTCGGCTGCTCGAGCGCCGGCGGACCGGACGGGCTGCTCCACCTGCACCTCGGTGGGGAGGACGCGGAGTGCAACGGCTCCCCTGCCAAGAGGTGCCGGCTGCGGCGGAGGACGGAGCCCGTGAGACGGAGCCGACCCCGTGAGTGTTTAACCGTTGGTCCGTCTGACGTGTGTGCGCATGCGTCGATCGCTGACCGTCAACCGTCGACCGTTGACCGTGTCGTGCCGATCAACCGGGGTTGTAACGCCTCTTTATTATAGTTAATGTATTATTAAAGGTCATTAATGTATTATTAGCGGCCGTTATCGTGTTTTTAAGACAATATAGTCTCTCCCGGTGTCCCCGTATTGAGCCGTTGGTGTCTCCGTCCGCTGTCGTCAGGGAGACCCCCTTTCCGTTGTCACGGACCCTCGGGCTGCGGTCGGTGCGCTGTGATTGGTCGGTTCGCCCGGTGGTGAGAAAGCTCCTGATAAGTGGGCCTGGCTTTCCTCGGCCAATCAGCAGCCGCCTCCTGTCTCCGGGGGCCCGCCCCCTTTTTATTTACCCGTGTTTGTGATGATGGCGAGTGGAGATCATCCGGGGAAACTTTACAGTTTCTGCGCAGAATCTTAAAAAAAAAAGTCTCGTTTTCTGAAATATCTCAGTTCTCTGAACGTTTCCTCCATCAAGCTTCTCTTTTTATTAATTTTTCTACACTATGAAGCTTATCAGTGAAAAGAAACCTGGTGAGTGTTGGTTTTATTTCATTGTATGATGAAGGGATTCATTTAAATGTCTATACTTGTGTTTTATTTATTTAAAGGTAAAGTTAAAACTTGTTTTTTGGGCTACTGAACTTATTTCCCCAACTTTATCTCCACATGTTAAAGTTTCAGTCAGACTAAAGGCTCGGGGTTGACTCCCTGCAGGGTAACGTCAGTTCATGCACGGTATAAAACTTGTTCTAAATGTTTGCAGAGACTTTGCCCTTTCATCTATTCCTAATTAAACCGTGACCGGGAGAGACGGAGGACATGAATGCATCCGTTACCTGTGAGACTCCTGCTTTATTGCAGCTATAATCAGAATCAGAGCTGGGATCCTTTATTGTCAATCATTCTCACACGGTGACATTAATAATAAATATAACATCTATATTCTGATTCTGTTGATTAGTGTGTTTCTAAAGAGTCTACATCCTGTCTAATTTGGCTATTTGTATGTTTAAAACCAGCACGCCTTTCTCTGGTTCTTTGTCCGTTGAATCAATCTTCACAATTGTGAAGTCAAACTTTGCACCTCACAATCAAATAACTTCATTTTACTGGTGTTTAGGGTTAAGGACCTCATTATAAATACAAATATATATATATATATATATATATATATATATATATATATATTTATTTATTTATTTATTTATTTTTTTTTTTTCATGCTAAATATAACAATATCAATATTGGGATGTTATGGATTAGTGTGTTGCTAAAGAGTCTACATCCTTTTATAATTTGTATGTTTAAATCCAGCACACCTTTCCTTTTGGGTTTTTTGTTTCTTTGAAGTCAAACTTTTCACCTCAATCAAACAACTTCATTTGCATTGTCTCTAAAACGAGATGTCTGTGAACGCACCCGCAGCCATGTCTGGTTCTATTTTTTTAATTATTATTAATTTCAACAGATTTTAAAATGTATTTTTTTTGGGGTGTGGGCGCGTTTTGCTGTTTGCTGCCCCAATCAGTTTTTTTTACATGTTTAAATAAAGTGTTGAAACCATAAGGTTTTCCCTTCTCCGTCGAGCCCTGACAAAGGATGACGAGTAGTTCTGCTATCAGTGGTTTATTCTTTAATAAACAACCAGATTAAAGCGCTGTTGATAGTTATACAACATGTTCTCCGGATTCTGTGTCTGAGTAAGATGAGATTTCATTTGTAAGCTCACTAAGAAAACACTAACATCGTAATAATAATATTAATACTAATACTATGACCATGGATGGACAAACGGCTGACCCATAAACAGACAGCTGATTATTGATTCTTGGCCTCGCACCAGATGACGTAACTGAGGGAACATCTCATCAGTAAACTTTGAAGCGTCCGGTCGGGGCTCCTCTGCTTTATGGCTGACTTATCCTTGGATGGAGGCCAGCCGTCCTGATAAACCCAGATAACCCTGTGAGCTTTCCCCCGCTGAGGGCCGGCCGTGGAACGTGGCCCCCGGCCTCCGCGTTGTGATCTTTCACTTTTGTCCTCAGGTTTTTGTTGGCTAATCGGGGCTTGAGGTGACTTTTAGGCTCCTCGTTTGCACCAGAAGTAACTCAGCAGCAATATTTATTTAATTTCCTTTATTTTAACCAACCAGTTCTTTCTCCTGTTTCTATTTATGCTTCATTTCTTTTCATTTAAAGCCCCCCGACAAGGACTTGTTACCTCAGTGAGGTGTTCAGGGGCAATGTGCTATGAAAATAAGGAGAATGAAGACTAGAAATGATGCGTACCAGCAAGTAACTAATGTGTTGATGGTGACAGCATCACATGTATTTAATGCTTTAATGCCCAACACAACTTTTTACTCAATGGAGCTTGAACGCATCATAATGTACCTCAATGCGACCTCAGCTAACGCTAGCGGCTAACGTTTAGCTAGCTCTCAACACAGATTTGTGGCTCAGTGTAGACTTATCAGGTAAATAATAGGCTAGTTCGGGGCAGCTAGTGACGCTTGTTGTTGTTCCTGTGTCGTGTAAATGAGCTGATAAATGACACAATTTCTGGTATCTTTATCTTGTAACTCTTCTTAATGCACACATTTGATTGTTTGCATTCCTTTAATCCAAATCTCTCTTGTGGAGAGTGACTCGTGGTCGTTTGGGCTCCGGGTCTTTAGCGTGCGACTCTGAGCTTTTGACTGAAGTCCACATTGCGTTTCAGACAGCAGGGTGTTGTGGGGAGGGAAGACCGGCCTTTCTGGTGCTCTCCTCGAGGAGGGATCCAAACGAGCCGCTGGCTGCTGATGCAAAGGGTTTTATGATTGGGGCAAAGTTTGATTGGCAGGTCATGGACTTCAAGATCATAAAACCCTGGATGTCTCTTGGTTAAATCATTTAAAAGAGAAGAAAAATATCTGAAGCTCAGAAGAGTAGTAGTAGTAGTAGTAGTAGTAGTAGTAGTAGTAGTAGTAGTAGTAGTAGTAGTAGTAGTAGTAGTAGTAGTAGTAGTAGTAGTAGTAGTAGTAGTAGTAGTAACGTAAGACAAAGAAAATACTCCCAGTGGGGAATCTGGAAGAATAACTGGTAAATAAATGGCTAACTTTTGTATTTTAAACCTGTTTATTGGCTGATTGTGTCGTCACCTACATGCACACACAGGCTGTAAGCAGGCGTCCGCTTCTGGAGGCTGAAACTGAAATATATGTCGTGTTTAAGGTACTTTGCAGTGATGCTGGGGATGGGTCATGAATATCGAATAGTCTTAAATTATAACAAATAAAATAGTGAATGTGACTTACTATCGTTTTGTCTTTTAAAAATGCATAATTCTCCTTGTTTTTACCAGTTAAACCTGTGTCACGGTCAGTTCGGCTCTTCTCCACCAAGAGGCAGTATAAATGACTACAACAGGAATATTAAGATATTATTAATGCAACAAATAATAAAATTGTAATTTTTGGTGTGTGTGTGGGGGAGGGGGGGGGGGGTTGTCTTTGAACAAGGGGAGAGATGCAGTTAATTAATGTCAAGTAGACTGACCACGAGGATGCTGTGGCTCAGAAACCAGCTACACAGGTTTGTCATTCCCTCAAATTCTGTAAAACCCAATATTATTAAATATATATATTACTTTACTTTACTTTCCGATTGTTGGGTGTTTTTGACTGAGGCTGTGGCGGAAAATGTGATTGTCACCTGAGGCTGCCGTCATGTCTCCTCGGCTGGCGTCTGCCAGCGTTGCTTTATATTACGTCACAGAAGAAGATCATATTTCTGTTTCCAGCCGCTCAGCGGTGCTTGTTCTTATACGTCTTTACTTCCTTGAGGTTGAAGCAGCTGCCCTCAATAATGAATCCTGTTGTGGGAATCACAACAAGGTGTGTACATCATAATGAAACATTATAGCGACAGAGAAAAATATCTTTATTAAGCTTTAGTAGAATATCGTGGTCAAAAATATAGATTTTCTCTTTAACGCTCAGCTCTAGTGTCCCGATGATCACTAAAATATGCTTAAACACTTACAATAACACTATACTGGAATTGTTTACGTAAACATATTTTTAATGCATCACAGAAAGTACACCTTTTGTTGTGAAAAACAAATTAAATAAGGTACTCAAAAAGGCCCTATGCATAAATATAATCTGGATAAATAAGAATAAAAGAAAAGCAAGGTTGTGGCTGTATTTCTCTCTTCTACCATCATGAGTCACTTAAATGTTCTCGGCATGGATAAAACCCTCCATCGTCCCATCCCTAACTGCTCATATTAATGTTGTAACAAGATATAATGAAGTAGTTGAGTTCAACGGCAATTTGTTGTGTAAGAAAATCTATTTACAAAGCTTGGTTCATGTTGACAGACGTTAGAGCAGGTCAGTGGGGGAGAGGGCACGGTAACAAAGGGCCACCCTGCAGAGCAACAGCACACAGCCATAGGGAAGCTGTGGAGGTGGAGGTGGAGGTGGAGGTACCGGTAGAGGTACTGGTAGAGGTGGAGGTACCAGTGGAGGTAGAGTTGTGGCGGTACCGCTACAGGTGTGGAGGTGGAGGTAGAGGTGGAGGTACCGCTACAGGTGTGGAGGTGGAGGTAGAGGTGGAGATGGAGGTACCGCTACAGGTGTGGAGGTGGAGGTAGAGGTGGAGATGGAGGTACCGCTACAGGTGTGGAGGTGGAGGTAGAGGTGGAGATGGAGGTACCGCTACAGGTGTGGAGGTGCCGGTACGTGTGGAGGTACCGGTAGAGGTACTGGTACCGGTGGAGGTAACAACGCCACAGACACAATAATAAACTCTGTTCTATATGTCATGATGTCGTCGTCAACAAACGACCAAAGGAAAGAACATAACCGCCGCTGAACCGACTGCGTTGTCGAGGACTCGTTGTCGAGGACTCGTTGTCACGCTCACCACAACAGCATCAGATCACAGATATGATGCACAACAAACACCAGGTTGGGGTCGTTGGAGGTCAGACCTTGCAGCTCGTCTGCCACCATTTTGCTTCCATACCAGTTTTGTCTGCGTCGATGCTGACAGTCCAGCCGTGTGCTCCTCCTGAGCTGAGCCCTCAGGGGCTCGACTCAATAAGCCTCAATACGTTCCCTTCAGCCGTGTGTTGTGAACCCGTCGTGAGAGGGCGGTGCTGAAGGGTGGAGACGCCTCCAGACCCACGAAGACGTTCAGGGCTCAACATGCTTATCCTTCTGAACCCCTAGACGACCCCTAGACGACCCCTAGACGACCCCTAGACGACCCCAGAACCCCGTCATCACCGTCAAACCTCCGTCAGAAAAAGCCACCAGAACTTGAAGCTTAAAAATTGTGATATTTAACAAAAGACATTTTATTCTACGCGTCTCATTTAAAATATCGCCCCGAAATAATCTGTTTACTCCAAACCGAACCTGGAAAAAAGATGCAGGATTTTTATATCGTAGTGAAAATCAAAATCCAGAAAGTTCAGAGGGTTAACCAGTCAGGAAGACTTGTGCTTCTCCAGGAATCTCAAAATGGTGCTTACCTCAGAAAACCTTGTTCCTCATATCTCTTCACGAACACTTCCCCATACCTCACGTTTCCACTCATTCTAACAGTACGGTTTTTACCCAGGATGCATTGTGTTTGCGGGTTTTTCTTCCGTTTGTGACGGTAATATTTAGAGAGATTTTGGTTGTTGGTCGGTCAAAACGAGACATTTAAAGACGTCGTCTTTTAAAAAAAAAAAAAAAAAAAAAAAACGTTCATTCACCGTTTCTTCAGGTGTTTTTTTTATTTTATTTTCCCATATGAGCAGTTTATATCTGTATGATGGAGGTTTTTGTTTGTGACGTGGCTCGGTTGCACAACATATTTGGGTTTTAATGCGTTGCCTTGATTGTTGGTTCCTTCTCGTCTCAAACAGGGTGTTTCACAGACTAAAGTCTCTGACTGACGACGTTGTCAAAGATCTGGCTCGCTCCACCAGAATAACCAGATATTTGTGAAACTGTAAATCAATGCAGGTGGCTTCTAAAAATAGCCTCATGAGCACGGATGGAAAAAGAATCTTCTGCCAAAAGAAAATACCTTTGATGTGTGAATTCTTTGGGGGTTTAGTTTGTAAAAAAAAGTGACCAACGAGAGGGAAAACATCCCAGTTTTACCTCAATTTAATGACATCATTCACTTTTGAATAATCAAACAACGCACGAGGCCACGTGATTCAGTCCTCGTTGGATAGAGACTCTCTGCAGCTTGAGTTATCGAGACGAGGGGTCGTCAGTAAAAGATGATTAATTACTTTCATAAGGAACTAATATATTTGTACACTTCTCACAATCGGCCCGGGGGGCTCGACCTGCGAGGTTTCTCCACCTGACCAGTTAAACCTCACTTCAGCTGCATCCAGTTAAACCTCCTGTAGGATCACTTCAGCTGCATCCAGTTAAACCTCCTGTAGGATCACTTCAGCTGCATCCAGTTAAACCTCCTACAGGATCACTTCAGCTGCATCCAGTTAAACCTCCTGTAGGATCACTTCAGCTGCATCCAGTTAAACCTCCTACAGGATCACTTCAGCTGCATCCAGTTAAACCTCCTGTAGGATCACTTCAGCTGCATCCAGTTAAACCTCCTGTAGGATCACTTCAGCTGCATCCAGTTAAACCTCCTACAGGATCACTTCAGCTGCATCCAGTTAAACCTCCTGTAGGATCACTTCAGCTGCATCCAGTCCAGTAAATCTTCCTCTAAATGAATTAGACCGACAGACGGGAAGAGGAAGAGGATGAGGGGTGAACCGGGTGGTCATGGTGTAGAAAGAGATGATCGAGGAGGGGGGGGTGTTCTCTGTTTCCATGGCGACCGTTGCTCTTGTTGAGCTGTGGTGGTGTTTCTTTTATTATTATTATTATTATTATTATTATTATTATTATTATTATTATTATTATTATTATTATTATCATTATTGTGCTGAACTCTATGTTCTACCCAACTAACTCTGTTTTAATGTTCTCACAGTAGACGGGTTCGTCCAGGCCTGCAAATATTTTAGCGGCAATTTCTTTTTTTATTTTCTTTTTTCTTGCTGAAATGACAAACTATAAAAAGCGTCCATGTATAATTTTCTCTTTGACCAACAGGGACAAGTGTTTAAATTGGGATATATATATATATATAAAAATAATGTATTTATAAATTATCTATCATGTTATAATACATATATGTACGCAATATGGAGATAGTTGGTCCATGTTGATTTTCATGAGTAGGTTATATACATGGCGTCATACAGATCTGTTCCTGAACAGATTTAATGATCAGCAGGTGATTTATTAGTAGTTTAGCTTTTTAAATCATATTAAAATCACTTATATCTGCTGGTGTAGAATCCTGCTGTTGGTTGCTTTGCGTTCACACCACAAACGAACCCGGTTCTCTTCTTTCTTCTTCTGTCTTTTTGTGCGTTACGCAGAATGATTTAAATATCATTGAATTAATTTTATTCTTCAACCCCGGTTGGAGAGAATGTCGCCATGGAGGGTCGGGTGAATTGATCTGCAAGCTTTACATGTCTGATATCATATTCCGTTCGGCAGCTGTTTGGGGTTTCAGTGAGTTTTGGCCTTGTCGCGTGTTGTTCTTTAATCGTTGTGTTTGTCCTCTGCAGCCTTCCCCTGGTTCGGCATGGACATCGGGGGCACTTTGGTCAAGTTGGTGTACTTTGAGCCGGTCGACATAACTGCAGAGGAAGAACAGGAAGAAGTGGAAAACCTCAAGTCCATCCGCCGCTACCTCACCTCAAACGTGGCCTACGGTACACACACACACACACACACACACACACACACACACACACACACACACACACACACACACACACACACCTGCATCTGTTGACTCGTATCTAAACCGGGTCAGGTCAAGGACGCCGAACATGAAGATAGCAGGATGTACTTTTCAACTCGTGCGTTGCATAAGATTGATAAGCTGCTTTGTTCTTGACTTCAGCAGCTGAGGGTTGCCATTTATTGTCCCATTTATTGTCCCTCAGGTAAAACCGGCGTCCGCGACGTGCACCTGGAGCTGAGGAACCTGACCATGTGCGGCCGGACGGGGAACCTGCACTTCATCCGCTTCCCGACGCAGGCCATGCCCCGCTTCATCCAGATGGGGCGCGACAAGAACTTCTCCAGCCTGCACACGACTCTCTGTGCCACCGGGGGCGGAGCCTACAAGTTTGAGAACGACTTCAGGACGGTGAGGACGGAGAACACGTCTGATTTAGTTATTAGACCGTTAGACAGCCAACATTAATCTGCAGCTATTTTGATCATCGATCAGTAACGAGTCACTTTTAAAGCAAACGTGACAGTTGAAGCTTCTCAAATGGGAGGATGGGTTTCTTTTAAAGCTGCATTATCTGTCGTGACCACCAGGGGGCGACTCCTCTGGTTGTATAGAAGTCAAAGCTTCATGTGTTAAAGCTGCATTCTCTCTCCTGACCACCAGGGGGCGACTCCTCTGGTTGTATAGAAGTCAAAGCTTCATGTGTTAAAGCTGCATTCTCTCTCCTGACCACCAGGGGGCGACTCCTCTGGTTGTATAGAAGTCAAAGCTTCATGTGTTAAAGCTGCATTCTCTCTCCTGACCACCAGGGGGCGACTCCTCTGGTTGTATAGAAGTCAAAGCTTCATGTGTTAAAGCTGCATTCTCTCTCCTGACCACCAGGGGGCGACTCCTCTGGTTGTATAGAAGTCTATAGAAAATGACTCTACTTCTCTTGATTTATTCCCTCAGTAAACATTGTAAACATGAGTTTATGTCTCAATCTCTAGTTTCAAGTCTTCTTCAATACAGCATGATGTTCATTTAGTAAATTATGGTCCATTTAGAGTCAGACAGACCATAAAGCAGGGGATGCTTTAGGGCGGGGCTACAAGGTGATTGACAGGTCTCTACGTCCTCCTCATACGATCACTTCCTGTTCTGCAGCCTGAACCAAAGCCGTCTTAAAGTTGCTTTTAAAAATCATTCTGTCTTCATAAAACCGACGTATCTCTTGACTTTAACCCTCTGAGCTCAGATGGCCGACCTGGAGCTGCTGAAGCTGGACGAGCTGGACTGCCTGATCCGCGGCCTGCTGTTCGTGGACCGGGTGAGCTTCAACGGGCACCCGGAGGGCTACTACTTCCAGAACCCGTCGGACACCCAGAGCTGCGTGAAGAAGACCTGCACCCTGGACAACCCGTTCCCCATGCTGCTGGTCAACATCGGCTCCGGGGTCTCCATCCTGGCCGTGTACTCGGAGAACGACTACAAGCGGGTGACCGGGACCAGGTGAGGCGGGTAGACTTCTAGAAAAGATCAAGTAGACCCTGCAACCGCTCAGCCAGCTGCCGCCTGCTGCCTACTCTTATAGACGCCTTGACGAAGGTATTACGCCCACTAGACCCACGTTTGTGTTACGCATGTGTGCATCATAACAAATGTTTCCAACAGAGTTCAAACCAGAGACATCTGTGGTTATCATCAAGCTAGCGGACAGCTAGCGGACAGCTAGCGGACAGAAGCTGATCGTAAACTCAAAATAGACTTTTCATCCAGTTTTTTAAGACATTTTTAGATATTTTTAACTCTAACGTTAGAATCAGACGTCTGGACGTTATCAGTCTCTCAGCACTTCCAGGACGTCCTGCGTCCTCCCTACGGCGCCCCGCGTCCTCCCTACGCCGCCCCGCGTCCTCCCTACACCGCCCCGCGTCCTCCCTACGCCGTCCCGCGTCCTCCCTACGGCTTCCCACGGCTTCCCGCGTCCTCCCTACGGCGTCCTCCCTACGGTGTCCCGCGTCCTCCCTACGGCGTCCTTCCTACGGCGTCCTGCGTCCTCCCTACATTGTCCTCCCTACGGCGTCCTCCCTATGGCGTCCCGTGTCCTCCCTACGGCGTCCTGCGTCCTCCCTACGGCGTCCTCCCTACGGCGTCCCGCGTCCTCCCTACGGCGTCCGGCGTCCTTCCTATGGCGTCCTCCCTACGGCGTCCTCCCTACGGCGTCCTCCCTACGGCGTCCTCCCTATGGCGTCCCGCGTCCTCCCTACGGCGTCCTGCGTCCTCCCTACGGCGTCCCGCGTCCTCCCTACGGCGTCCTTCCTATGGCGTCCCGCGTCCTCCCTACGGCGTCCCCTCCTCCCTACGGCGTCCTGCGTCTCCTACGGCGTCCTCCCTACGGCGTCCCGCGTCCTCCTACGGCGTCCTGCGTCCTCCCTACGGCGTCCTGCGTCCTCCCTACGGCGTCCGCGTCCTCCCTACGGCGTCCTTCCTATGGCGTCCGCGTCCTTCCTATGGCGTCCCGCGTCACTCCCTGTCCTCGTCCTCCTACGGCGTCCTCCCTACGGCGTCCTCCCTACGGCGTCCCGCGTCCTCCCTACGGCGTCCTTCCTATGGCGTCCCGCGTCCTCCCTACGGCGCCCCGCGTCCTCCCTACGGCGCCCCGCGTCCTCCCTACGGCCTCCCGAGTCCTCCAGAGACTGAAGTCCACCAGGAGCCGTACTCAAAGCGTTGTGACCTTGCTGTTGTGAATGTGTGTAAAAGGTGAAGCGCTGAAAGCTCCTCATAGCTTCAGGCGATCCTCCAGATGAGATCAATCAGCTGTTTTTATCTGCTCACCTTTTGTACTTTAGAGATGTTGTTGAGCTCAAGTTCACCGAATCAACACAACCAGCTCTTTGTCTCTTTCACGTGTTTCATATATTTATTATTATGTCAGAGGACCGACGTGAACCTCGTATGGCCTCCTCACCCTTTATCTCTCGCTCGCTCGCGCGCGTATGGCCTCCTCACCCTTTCCCTCCCTCCCTCTCTCTCGTATGGCCTCCTCACCCTTTCCCTCCCTCCCTCTCTCTCGTATGGCCTCCTCACCCTTTCCCTCTCGTATGGCCTCCTCACCCTTTCCCTCTCGTATGGCCTCCTCACCCTTTCCCTCTCGTATGGCCTCCTCACCCTTTCCCTCTCGTATGGCCTCCTCACCCTTTCCCTCTTGTATGGCCTCCTCACCCTTTCCCTCTCGTATGGCCTCCTCACCCTTTCCCTCCCTCCCTCTCGTATGGCCTCCTCACCCTTTCCCTCCCTCGATGGCTCCCACCCTTTCCCTCTGTATGGCCTCCTCACCCTTTCCCTCTTGTATGGCCTCCTCACCCTTTCCTCCCTCCCTCTTGTATGGCCTCCTCACCCTTTCCCTCCCTCCCTCTCTCTCGTATGGCCTCCTCACCCTTTCCCTCCCTCCCTCTCTCTCGTATGGCCTCCTCACCCTTTCCCTCTCGTATGGCCTCCTCACCCTTTCCCTCTCGTATGGCCTCCTCACCCTTTCCCTCTCGTATGGCCTCCTCACCCTTTCCCTCTCGTATGGCCTCCTCACCCTTTCCCTCTTGTATGGCCTCCTCACCCTTTCCCTCTCGTATGGCCTCCTCACCCTTTCCCTCCCTCCCTCTCGTATGGCCTCCTCACCCTTTCCCTCCCTTCCTCTTGTATGGCCTCCTCACCCTTTCCCTCTTGTATGGCCTCCTCACCCTTTCCCTCCCTCCCTCTCGTATGGCCTCCTCACCCTTTCCCTCCCTCTCTCCCTCTCCAGTCTGGGAGGCGGGACGTTCCTGGGCCTGTGCTGCCTGCTGACTGGCTGTGAGACCTTCGAGGAGGCGTTGGAGATGGCGAGTAAGGGCGACTCCACCAACGTGGACAAGCTGGTGAAGGACATCTACGGGGGAGACTACGAGCGCTTCGGCCTGCAGGGCTCCGCCGTGGCCTCCAGGTGAGTCGGGGGGGCCTGCTGTCACACAAACCCTCTTAAAGCGACGGCTCACCTGTTCCTCCTCTAGCGTTGGAGACACACAATCACGTACAGGCATGATTTGGGGTGCAGTGTCCCTTTAAGACAATCTGTATGTCGCTTTCTTTTTTATACAATAGAATCCAGTACTGTAACACACACCTAGTCAGAAGGATTATAGCATCAGTCTCTGACACTATAATCTTATAACTATAAACACTTTATGTGTTTAACTAGTGACTCATAGGGACTTAATGAGAATAAATATATATATATACTAATTATTAAGCTAATTGGGTGAAGTGGACGTTGCTGAATCTGAAACAAAGCTCAGATTTATTTGTTCCCAGTATTTAGGAAACGGCTCAAACATCATAGTAAGATCGAGTTGAGGGTTTAGTTCTGTTTTAATGTTCTATATGAAAGTGTGTTCTACACACACACACACACATATATATATATATATATATATATATATATATATATATATATATATATATATATATATATATATATATATATATATATATCTCTTCACCAGCTAATCTGGCTTCAGAATGTAAACAGTGAACCTGCAGCTCTTTGGTCCATAAGAGAGAAACCGATTTGATCCCAGATTATAATCTCTGTTTCTGAAGGTCGTTGAGAGGTCACATGATGATGATGATGATGAAGAAGAAGGTGTGTTTATGCTTTCACAGCTTTGGTCACATGATGAGCAAAGAGAAGCGAGACAGCATCAGCAAGGAGGACCTGGCCAGAGCCACGCTGGTAACCATCACCAACAACATAGGATCCATAGCACGGATGTGTGCTGTCAACGAGGTACACACACACACACACACACACACACACACACACACACACACACACCCTGATCAGTGCCTGAAGCTTCGTTAATACTCAACATTATTCTCGACGAACAAACCAAACGTAACCTGAGACGCCATAACCCTCCAGAATGATGAGGGATCATCTATAAACTCATATCTCATGTTCATAAACTTCTTTATTGTCTTCATACGATCTCTGTTCAGGAAGAAGTCGAGCGTTAAATGTTTTATAAAGAAACAAAGGTTGAATATCCTGTAAACCTTTTTAATTTGTCTGCTACATATTTACCCACCTTAAGACTTCCTGTTTCTAAAGCAGTGAACTGTGTGAGGGTCAGGAGCTTCACGACCACCTGAGCATAAAGTCAGCTGCTGCAATGCATTCTGGGAGTGCTGCATTGGGTTTGGTTTTATTTATACTGGACTCCCGGATACGTTTTTAAACGTATTTCTCACCTCAAATGTTTTCATAAGAGTCTATTTTCTTTCTTTCAATCATTTTATTTTCAGTTCATACAGACGAGAAAACAAATAAATAAAAATAATAACGCATAACGACCAACAATCAGACTTGGACAGAAATCACAGACATAAATCATCATCACCAAATGGGACCTGGACCGGGACCTGGACCGGGACCTGGACCGGGACCTGGACCTGAGTGTTTCTGTGTGCTGTGAGCTTCTTTACAGTGTTGCCTTGTGGCTTGGTGATCAAGCAGCATTGTACAGGGCTATCACTGCACACAGAGCTGCAGCTCGCACACACACACACACACACACACACACACACACACACACACACACACACACACACACGATGATATTAAACAGTGGGATCATCTTTAATGTCGAAGGTGTTGCTCCTTTAACTGGCTTTAGCTCTCCGGCTCCACCGTGTGGTGAGAAGCAGGTGTTGCACCAACTTAAAGTGACTTTTATTTATTTTTATTTGGACACGTTATAAAAGCTGCACCAAGAGGCTGGAGTCCACGACGGGTCTTTCATGCAGAGCTGCGTCTGACTGTTGAAGCCTTTTGTTGGTCGACTGGAGGAAACCAGACGTACGATCCAGTTTGTTTTAGTCCACGTTCATTCAGAGAGATTCCAGTCGTTCTGTCTTGTAAATTAATTTGACATAAAAACATTTTATTTGTTCTGGTGGGTTAAGACCATTTAAAGGGTTAAACATTAAACATGCGTTTATATTGTTTAGAGCTTTCAAAGGCACTTTACATAGTAAAAACATAAACGGTAAAGACCATAAAAGTTATACCGGTAATAAGAGACGATTACACGACTACGACTCAGCAGATTTAAATCAGCTCGACTGTTCAGACCTTTTATTTATTTTAATGTTTCTCTTCGTTTCAGAAAATCGAGCGCGTGGTGTTCGTGGGGAACTTCCTTCGCATCAACACGGTGTCCACGAAGCTGCTGGCCTACGCCATGGACTTCTGGTCCAAGGGCCAGCTCCGGGCCCTCTTCCTGGAGCACGAGGTGAGCCGGCCCAGAGCACCTCCAGAGGGGGGAGGAGGGGAGGGGGGGAGGCGGGAGGGAGGGGGAGAGGCGGGGGGGGAGGCAGTGTGTGTAAATGTGTGTGTAAAACTCTGTGTGTGTGTACCAGGGCTACTTCGGAGCTGTCGGGGCGCTGATGGAGCTGCTCAAGACCGAGGACCCCTGAAGTCCAAACATCACCCCCCCCCCTCCCCCCCGAACGCTGTGATGTCATCGCCTCTGGAATGAAAGGTCCCGTTCCCCCCGAGGCCGCTAAAGGAAACACTACGAGGGAGACGCTGAAACTGAGAAAAGCCATTTTAGTAATTTAACACTTGTAAATAACGACGACCTCTAACCTTCGTCTCCTAGCCCCCCTCGCCCCCCCCCCCCCTCCCCCCTCTTTATCGTAGAGGTTTTAATATTGTAATCTTTAATTTATGCTGTACCCGCCCCGTGTCAGGAAGCACAGAGACACAGAGGGCTTGGTGTTTTACCGTGTGTGATATCTACTGTAGCATGACGCCTGGAGGCTGCGGCCGCGCGGACGCTGGTTGCGCAACAAAACGATCAGGAACTCCTTTATTCTTGTTGCACAGAAAGTTTCCCACAATGCCGCAGTCCTCTCCAGGAAGTGCACTGAGGCCAAAATCCTGTCGAGATCCGTACGACTCCTTCGGCCCGGATGGGAAGCAGAAGAACGGTCTTTAATTCTTTCTGTTGCTCCGCTGCACATGGCCTTTGTTTGTTTGTTGTTTGTTTGTTTGTTTGTCCTCCGCCTGCCTACACGTGAACATTAAACACCATATTGCCAAACATGCAAACCTGACCTGCTGAGTTTAGTGTCGCGTCCACAGGCTCCTCATTTGCATAACGTTTAGGTTAATAGGCGACTTTATGCAAATCAGGGGGCGTGGTTTATTTCCTCGCCTGTTTTCAGAATCACATTTTGGATTTTAAATATTTTCTAAACGATCCGCCGTGTTTTCTCCAATCAGGTCGTCAAAGCGCCCGAAAAAAACAAACCCCGCCCCCCTGTGGACGCGAGCCGTTACAGACGACGGGACCAAGACGTCGTCTTCCAACAGACGTTCTAAGTACCTGTCTCCTCCCTCTCTGGAGGGTGGAGGTCTGACTCCTCCCTCTCTTTAGGGTGGAGGTCTGACTCCTCCCCCTCTGGAGGGTGGAGGTCTGACTCCTCCCTCTCTTTAGGGTGAAGGGCTGACTCCTCCCTCTCTTTAGGGTGGAGGTCTGACTCCTCCCCCTCTGGAGGGTGGAGGTCTGACTCCTCCCTCTCTTTAGGGTGAAGGGCTGACTCCTCCCTCTCTTTAGGGTGGAGGTCTGACTCCTCCCCCTCTGGAGGGTGGAGGTCTGACTCCTCCCTCTCTTTAGGGTGAAGGGCTGACTCCTCCCTCTCTTTAGGGTGGAGGTCTGACTCCTCCCCCTCTGGAGGGTGGAGGTCTGACTCCTCCCTCTCTTTAGGGTGAAGGGCTGACTCCTCCCTCTCTTTAGGGTGGAGGTCTGACTCCTCCCTCTCTGGAGGGTGGAGGTCTGTCTAATTAGAACTAACTCTACGTATGTAAAACCAAGTCCTGATCCGAGCTTGTTAGTTAGTCCTGATCCGAGCTTGTTAGTTAGTCCTGATCCGAGCTTACCACCACTCGTTAGTTAGTCCTGATCCGAGCTCGTTAGTTAGTCCTGATCCGAGCTCGTTAGTTAGTCCTGATCCGAGCTCGTTAGAACCCTCCAACACACTCTAACTGTAGTGAAGCCCCTGTGATTCCGGGATGGAAACCCCTTTCGCTCCCCCGTAATAATGTGAGTGGAGAGAAGAGATCACCTGTCAATCATTAGTTGTGAATGATTGATTGTGTGGCGTGTTATCTCCTCCTCGCCACCTCACAGGGACGACCTTTGACCCCGACGACACGTTTCATTGTAAGAAAAGAAAAACAAACACTTTATAATAATGAACGTTCTCAGAGAGGATAATTTCTATTAATAATCAAACATTATGCAAAAAGGTTTATTCAGTCAAACGTTCCAAATGTGTTATTTTATTAATATTTGCCTTCTTCCAACTCGTGTTTGGATTTTAGCCTCGACCGTCAGACTGCTGAGCTTTAGAGTCAGACTGCTGTTGGTCTCCTCCTCTTCCTCCTCTTCCTCTTCCTCCTCCTCCTCCTCTTCCTCTTCCTCCTCCTCCTCCTCTTCCTCCTCCTCCTCCTCCTCCTGTTGCCTTTCTAACTGTGCGTTGCCACGTCCGTGCCCTCTGGTTTCCTGTGACTAACTTCTTACCTGCTGAGCTTTAGCTCAACGTTCCTCTGCTTGTTGTTGTTGTTGTTGTTGTTGTGTTGTTTATATCTGTGTGTTGCCATGGTACTGTAACAGAAGATTCAGAGCAGTTAACACAGTTTGAATATTATTAATATACTTTAAACTCTAATCTAAGAACTGTAGTAGTTTTCATTGTGTGGGATCATCTTCATCATCTTCCTCTTCCTCATGCTCCTCGTTGTGGCCAGTAATCCGAACACACGAATGATGATGTTTGTTTGTTTGTTTTCCTGTGATTTGAACACACTGTTGTACAGAATTTAACTTTTCTTGGTTGTTTTATAGTTTTTCTCCGTTGGCACAAAAGAACCAGTGTGACTGTTTAAAGTCGAGATGTCCTCGTCTTCATCAGGATGAAGAGGTCCTCTCAAACGTATCATCTCATTTAAAGAGTTTAAACCTTTTCAACCAGAGATCATGACTTCATGTACTTGTATGTTTGTACCGTACTAAAACACTAATGTACTAAAGTACAGCTTCAGTGTTTGTTTTGTTATTTTACTCCAAACAAAGTAAACAACAACAAAGCACTACATTCTGTCTCCACCAGGCGACGCAGTAACTTGGTTCCTCTACAAACGTCTCTAAAGCTCCTCAGAGCTGATTTGACTTGTTTGTGAATGTTTTTAAAGGTTTGTTTTGTTTTTGTTTATTTTCAGTGTGGCACAAACGTGTTTTTGTTTTTTTTAACTTGAACTGCATGTTTCTGTGTGACTCTGTTTCGGATATCAAACGCCTGGTTGGGGTCAGACTTCACGCCGTGACCTTTGACCCTCGTAATGTTCAGCTGCTCGACTCTTGGGTTTAATCTTGATCTGGTGGAACGTCCTGTTGTCGTGGTCCGGCCGTTCTTTGTTTCTAAACGGTCTTCTGGAAGGCTCTGGACGCAGGACGGAGCTCTTCACGCTTGTGTATTTGATTTGTACAGAGATTTTGTAAATAATATTAATATGATATATTCTACACCAGCAAATCTGTCTGTTGATTTTAGTCGTTTCAACTGTTCCAAAGCGGGTCCTGGTTTCAAACGCCGACTCAGCACTTCTTCTACGACCCGACGCAGACAGGAGAGAAAACACTTAAATACATAAATGTTTATTAGTGATCCTCTAAAAAACACCTTTGTCACTTTAATGTAATTTACTCAGTTCCATTTATCTCCATTTGACTGTGAAACAAGAAGTCGTACGGATAAAGAAGTGATGTGTTTTCTGTCTGCTGGACCTGTATCCGGGTCCGGGTCTGGATCTCGACCGGGGTCTGGGTGGGAACGCTTTGGGACCAGAGCTGGTTGTTGGCGTCAGTTCTGCTGCTTTTAACTCCGGTTTGAAATAAAAAAGGGTTAAATAAAAAATGGCTGCCTGCCTTGTGCAATGCGTATGTAGTGAAGTGAAGAGATTCTTTGTTCTTTTCTTTTTTCTAAAAAGGAATTAAACTAAAACTGGATGAGTCTCGTGTTCTGGATGTTTCTTTACTCGTGTTACTGTTCATGGAAATATAATTTATGTCTTGTTGGACAATTCAAAGTACTGTTAAGCAAGAGATTGGAAGGTAATTTTGTATCTAACATATAGTGGAGAATAAAGTACAATATAAGTGTTAAATGTAGTATAAAAGGATGTAAAATATACACACAGGTAAGATACAAGTACCTCAAGTTTGTACTAAAGAGTAATACTTAAAAAAAAAAGACTCAATAAAATAACTGGATACATCAGAAGAGAGTACACGACAGTTCACAAAAGATAGTACACGAGAGTAAACGAGTTCACAAGAGAGTTCTGTTATGATATTTACACAAGAGAATTTACAAGATAGTTCACAAGAGTAAACGAGAGAGTTCACAAGAGAGTTCAGAAGAGTACACAAGAGAGTACACAAGAGAGTACACAAGAGGGTAAGCAAGAGAGTTCAGAAGAGTACACAAGAGAGTACACAAGAGAGTACACAAGAGGGTAAGCAAGAGAGTTCAGAAGAGTACACAAGAGAGTTCACGAGAGTACACAAGAGAGTACACAAGAGGGTAAGCAAGAGAGTTCAGAAGAGTACACAAGAGTAAACGAGAGAGTACACAAGAGAGTACACAAGAGAGTTCAGAAGAGAGTTCACAAGAGTACACAAGAGAGTACACAAGAGAGTTCACAAGAGTACACAAGAGAGTACACGAGAGTACACAAGAGAGTACACAAGAGGGTAAGCAAGAGAGTTCAGAAGAGTACACGAGAGTACACAAGAGTTCACAAGAGAGTACACAAGAGTGTTCAGAAGAGTACACAAGAGAGTACACGAGAGTACACAAGAGAGTACACAGAGTTCACAAGAGAGTTCAAAAACAAAGAGTACACAAGAGAGTTCACAAGAGAGTACACAAGAGGGTAAGCAAGAGAGTTCAGAAGAGTACACGAGAGTACACAAGAGTTCACAAGAGAGTACACAAGAGTACACGAGTACACAAGAGAGTTCAAAAGAGTACACGAGTACACAAGAGAGTACACAAGAGTAAACAAGACTTCACAAGAGAGTTCACAAGAGAGTACACAAGAGTAAACGAGAGTTCACAAGCGAGTTCACAAGAGAGTACACAAGAGTAAACAAGATAGTTCACAAGAGAGTACACAAGAGTAAACAAGAGAGTTCACAACAGCGGAAACAAGAGAGTTCACAAGAGAGTACACGAGAGTACACAAGAGAGTTCAACAAGAGTACACAAGAGAGTTCTGTTATGATATTCACACAAGAGAATTTACAAGAGAGTTCTCAAGAGTTCAAGAGTTCACAAGAGAGTTCACAAGAGTACACGAGAGTTCACAAGAGAGTACACAGAGTACACAAGAGTTCACAAGAGAGTACACGAGAGTTCACAAGAGAGTTCAGAAGAGTTCAAAAGAGAGTTCACAAGAGAGTTCAAAAGAGAGTTCAAAAGAGAGTACACAAGAGTACACAAGAGAGTACATAAGAGAGAACACAAGAGTAAAGAAGATAGTTCACAAGAGAGTACACAAGAGTACACAAGAGTAAACAAGAGAGTTCACAAGCGAGTTCACAAGAGAGTACACAAGAGTACACAAGAGTAAACAAGAGAGTTCACAAGATAGTAAACAAGAGAGTACACAAGACAGTTCACAAGAGGGTAAGCAAGAGAGTACACAAGAGAGTTCAGAAGAGTTCACAAGAGAGTACACAAGAGTAAATGAGAAAGTTCACAAGAGTTCACAAGAGAGTAAACAAGAGAGTAAACAAGAGAGTACACAAGAGAGTACACAAGAGAGTTCACAAGAGAGTTCACAAGAGCGTAAACAAGAGTTCACAAGAGAGTTCTGTTATGATATTTACACAAGAGAATTTACAAGATAGTTCACAAGAGTTCAAAAGAGTACACAAGAGTACACAAGAGTAAACGAGAGAGTTCACAAGAGAGTTCAAAAGAGTACACAAGAGAGTTCACAAGAGAGTACACAAGAGGGTAAGCAAGAGAGTTCAGAAGAGTACACGAGAGTACACAAGAGTTCACAAGAGAGTACACAAGAGAGTTCAGAAGAGTACACAAGAGAGTACACGAGAGTACACAAGAGAGTTCACAAGAGAGTACACAAGAGAGTACACAAGAGGGTAAGCAAGAGAGTTCAGAAGAGTACACGAGAGTACACAAGAGTTCACAAGAGAGTACACAAGAGAGTTCAGAAGAGTACACAAGAGAGTACACGAGAGTACACAAGAGAGTACACGAGAGTTCACAAGAGAGTTCAGAAGAGTTCACAAGAGAGTACACAAGAGTACACGAGTACACAAGAGAGTTCAAAAGAGTACACGAGTACACAAGAGAGTACACAAGAGTAAACAAGATCGTTCACAAGAGAGTTCACAAGAGAGTACACAAGAGTAAACAAGATCATTCACAAGAGAGTTCACAAGAGAGTACACAAGAGTAAACAAGAGAGTTCACAAGCGAGTTCACAAGAGAGTACACAAGAGTAAACAAGATAGTTCACAAGAGAGTACACAAGAGTACACAAGAGTAAACAAGAGAGTTCACAAGAGAGTAAACAAGAGAGTACACAAGAGAGTTCAGAAGAGTTCACAAGAGAGTACACAAGAGTAAACGAGAAAGTTCACAAGAGTTCAAAAGAGAGTTCAGAAGAGAGTAAACAACAGAGTACACAAGAGAGTACACAAGAGTAAACAAGAGAGTTCACAACAGCGGAAACAAGAGAGTTCACAAGAGAGTACACGAGAGTACACAAGAGAGTTCAACAAGAGTACACAAGAGAGTTCTGTTATGATATTCACACAAGAGAATTTACAAGAGAGTTCTCAAGAGTTCAAAAGAGTTCACACGAGAGTTCACAAGAGAGTACACAAGAGAGTTCACAAGAGTACACGAGAGTTCACAAGAGAGTACACAGAGTACACAAGAGTTCACAAGAGAGTACACGAGAGTTCACAAGAGAGTTCAGAAGAGTTCACAATAGAGTTCAAAAGAGAGTTCACAAGAGAGTACACAAGAGAGTTCAAAAGAGAGTTCAAAAGAGAGTACACAAGAGTACACAAGAGAGTACATAAGAGAGAACACAAGAGTAAAGAAGATAGTTCACAAGAGAGTACACAAGAGAGTACACAAGAGTAAACAAGAGAGTTCACAAGAGAGTAAACAAGAGAGTACACAAGAGAGTTCACAAGAGGGTAAGCAAGAGAGTACACAAGAGAGTACAGAAGAGTTCACAAGAGAGTACACAAGAGTAAACGAGAAAGTTCACAAGAGTTCAAATGAGAGTTCACAAGAGAGTAAACAAGAGAGTACACAAGAGAGTACACAAGAGAGTGCACAAGAGAGTTCACAAGAGAGTTCAAAAGAGAGTACAAGAGAGTACACAAGAGAGTACACAAGAGTAAACAAGATAGTTCACAAGAGAGTACACAAGAGAGTACACAAGAGAGTACACAAGAGTACACAAGAGAGTACACAAGAGTACACAAGAGAGTACACAAGAGTAAACAAGAGAGTTCACAAGAGAGTAAACAAGAGAGTACACAAGAGTACACAAGAGAGTTCACAAGAGAGTTCACAAGAGAGTACACAAGAGTACACAAGAGTACACAAGAGTAAACAAGAGAGTACACAAGAGAGTTCACAAGAGGGTAAGCAAGAGAGTACACAAGAGTACACAAGAGAGTTCAGAAGAGTTCACAAGAGAGTACAGAAGAGTTCACAAGAGAGTACACAAGAGTAAACGAGAAAGTTCACAAGAGTACACAAGAGAGTACACAAGAGAGTTCACAAGAGAGTTCAAAAGAGAGTACAAGAGAGTACACAAGAGAGTACACAAGAGTAAACAAGATAGTTCACAAGAGAGTACACAAGAGAGTACACAAGAGAGTACACAAGAGTACACAAGAGAGTACACAAGAGTACACAAGAGAGTACACAAGAGTAAACAAGAGAGTTCACAAGAGAGTAAACAAGAGAGTACACAAGAGTACACAAGAGAGTTCACAAGAGAGTTCACAAGAGAGTACACAAGAGTACACAAGAGTACACAAGAGTAAACAAGAGAGTACACAAGAGAGTTCACAAGAGGGTAAGCAAGAGAGTACACAAGAGTACACAAGAGAGTTCAGAAGAGAGTACACAAGAGTAAACAAGATAGTTCACAAGAGAGTTCACAAGAGAGTTTAGAAGAGGCACACAAGAGTAAACAAGAGCACAAGAGAGTACACAAGAGTACACAAGAGTAAACAAGAGAGTTCACAAGAGAGTTCACAAGAGTCCACAAGAGTACACAAGAGTAAACAAGAGAGTTCACAATAGAGTAAACAAGAGAGTACACAAGAGAGTTCACAAGAGGGTAAGCAAGAGAGTACACAAGAGTACACAAGAGAGTACAGAAGAGAGTTCACAAGAGTACACAAGAGAGTTCACAAGAGAGTTCACAAGAGAGTTCAAAAGAGAGTTCAAAAGAGAGTACACAAGAGTACACAAGAGAGTACACAAGAGAGTTCAGAAGAGTTCACAAGAGAGTTCACAAGAGTAAACGAGAAAGTTCACAAGAGTTCAAAAGAGACTTCACAAGAGAGTAAACAAGAGAGTACACAAGAGAGTACACAAGAGAGTACACAAGAGAGTTCAAAAGAGAGTTCAAAAGAGAGTACACAAGAGTACACAAGAGAGTACACAAGAGAGTACACAAGAGTAAACAAGATAGTTCACAAGAGAGTACACAAGAGAGTACACAAGAGTAAACAAGAGAGTTCACAAGCGAGTTCACAAGAGAGTACACAAGAGAGTACACAAGAGTACACAAGAGTAAAAAGAGAGTTCACAAGAGAGTTGACAAGAGTACACAAGAGTACACAAGAGTACACAAGAGAGTTCACAAGAGGGTAAGCAAGAGAGTACACAAGAGTACACAAGAGAGTCTGTAAAAGAGTTCACAAGAGAGTACAGAAGAGTCACAAGAGAGTAAACAAGAGAGTAACACAAGAGAGTAAACAAGAGAGTACACAACAGAGTAAAAAAGAGAGTTCAAAAGAGAGTACAAGAGTACACAAGAGAGTACACAACAAGAGTACACAAGAGAAAACAAGATATTCACAAGAGATTACAAAAGAGTACACAAGAGTAAACAAAAGAGTTCACAAGATAGTTCACAAGAGAGTACACAAGAGAGTACACAAAGAGTACACAAGAGTACACAAGAGAAGTACACAAGAGTAAACAAAGAGTTCACAAGAGAGTAACAAGAGAGCACACAAGAGAGTCTCACAAAGAGTTCACAAGAGTACAAAAGAGAGTACAAAAGAGAGTACACAAGAGAGTTCAAAAGAGAGTTCAAAAGAGAGTACACAAGAGAGTACAGAAGAGAGTACACAAGAGTAAACAATATAGTTCACAAGAGAGTACACAAGAGAGTACACAAGAGTAAACAAGAGAGTTCACAAGCGAGTACACAAGAGAGTACACAAGAGTAAACAAGAGAGTTCACAAGAGAGTTCACAAGAGTACACAAGAGTACACAAGAGAGTTCACAAGAGGGTAAGCAAGAGAGTACACAAGAGTACACAAGAGAGTTCAGAAGAGTTCACAAGAGAGTACAGAAGAGTTCACAAGAGAGTTCACAAGAGAGTTCACAAGAGTAAACGAGAAAGTTCACAAGAGTTCAAAAGAGAGTTCACAAGAGAGTAAACAAGAGAGTACACAAGAGAGTACACAAGAGAGTACACAAGAGAGTTCAAAAGAGAGTTCAAAAGAGAGTACACAAGAGTACACAAGAGAGTACAGAAGAGAGTACACAAGAGTAAACAAGATAGTTCACAAGAGAGTACACAAGAGAGTACACAAGAGTAAACAAGAGAGTTCACAAGAGAGTTCACAAGAGTACACAAGAGTACACAAGAGAGTTCACAAGAGGGTAAGCAAGAGAGTACACAAGAGTACACAAGAGAGTTCAGAAGAGAGTACACAAGAGTAAACAAGATAGTTCACAAGAGAGTACACAAGAGAGTACACAAGAGTAAACAAGAGAGTTCACAAGATAGTTCACAAGAGAGTACACAAGAGTACACAAGAGAGTTCACAAGAGAGTTCACAAGAGAGTTCACAAGAGAGTACACAAGAGTAAACGAGAAAGTTCACAAGAGTTCAAAAGAGAGTTCACAAGAGAGTAAACAAGAGAGTACACAAGAGAGTACACAAGAGAGTTCAAAAGAGAGTTCAAAAGAGAGTAAACAAGAGAGTACACAAGAGAGTTCACAAGAGAGTACACACGAGAGGTCAAAAGAGAGTTCAAAAGAGAGTACACAAGAGTACACAAGAGAGTACACAAGAAAGTACACAAGAGTAAACAAGATAGTTCACAAGAGAGTACACAAAGAGTACACAAGAGTAAACAAGAGAGTTCACAAGCGAGTTCACAAGAGAGTACACAAGAGAGTACACAAGAGTACACAAGAGTAAACAAGAGAGTTCACAAGATAGTTCACAAGAGAGTACACAAGAGACACAAGAGAGTTCACAAGAGAGTTCACAAGAGAGTTCACAAGAGAGTACACAAGAGTAAACGAGAAAGTTCACAAGAGTTCAAAAGAGAGTTCACAAGAGAGTAAACAAGAGAGTACACAAGAGAGTACACAAGAGAGTACACAAGAGAGTTCAAAAGAGAGTTCAAAAGAGAGTACACAAGAGTACACAAGAGAGTACACAAGAGAGTACACAAGAGTAAACAAGATAGTTCACAAGAGAGTACACAAGAGAGTACACAAGAGTAAACAAGAGAGTTCACAAGAGAGTTCACAAGAGAGTACACAAGAGAGTTCACAAGAGTACACAAGAGTAAACAAGAGAGTTCACAAGATAGTTCACAAGAGAGTACACAAGAGTACACAAGAGAGTTCACAAGAGAGTACACAAGAGAGTACACAAGAG